>BMAO01033634.1:0-151963 GCA_019973975.1 Trichonephila clavata | reverse complement strand
TCAAACTACAGGAACAGCTATCCGGGGGTTCAGTAGTGGTCGTCCACGAGGAACCACACCCGCAGATGACCGGTATATTGCCTTACAGGCCAGAAGAAACAGGCGGCAGACAGCGGGAGAAATCGCTAGACACACGACACATGCGACTGGACGACCGATATCGCGTTTTACCGTGGCCAGAAGACTGCACGGTGGTGGTCTGTTTGCACGACGCCCTGTACGGTGTGTACCGCTAACGCTGCCCATAGGAGAAGGCGTTCTCTGTGGTGCCGGGAACACCGGAATTGGAGAGACAATGAATGGGGACGAGTACTCTTTAGAGATGAGAGCAGATTCAGTCTGAGTAGCGATTCTCATCGCATACTCATCTGGAGAGAGCGGGGAAGCCGCAATCTTCCCTCGAACATCATTGAAAGGGACAGGTATGGAGGTGGCGGTGTTCTCGTTGGGGAGGCATCATGCTTGGTAGTCGTACAGACCTTCACATCTTCGACGCAGGTTCAGTCACGGGACCCGTTATTGTAACGAGATTCTTCTTCCATATGTGCGTCTTTTTAGAGGCGCTATGGGTCCGCAGTTCCTTTTCATGGACGACAATGCACCATGTCATCGCACAGTAGCTGCCGAACAGCTCTTAGAGAGTGAGGATATTGAACGTATGGATTGGCCGGCACGATCTCCGGATCTCAATCCCATCGAGTATGTATGGGATTTTCTAGGCAGACGCTTGGCAGCTCGTACCTTACCACCAGTAACGATTCCGGAGCTTCGATTGGCGCTGCAAGACGAATGGGCAGCAATGCCTCAACAACTCATTGACACCCTCATTCTCAGCATGGGCAGACGCTGTGAAACCTGCCTAGCAGTCAGGGGAGATCATATCCCCTACTAAAGACCGGATATTTCTTGCTGGACACCCATCACAGGGATGTTTCGGCCTTCAGTCGCATTGCGCTCCATGCTACTTTTTCAATAAAGCTTCTTTTTATCCCTCTGATTTCTCTTTTAGTAAGTGTTGTTTACATTACTCATGTCTTTACGTATTGGGGATCTTACGGTATTAAATGTGTTGATTTGGAATGCTTTTGTACAAAGTTATATTGAAAAAACCGTCTCGTCCTTAATTTTTGCACACCAGTGTATATGGCAATATGAAAATTTTTCAGCATACTTATTCAACAAACGTTCCAAGAAATAATCCAAATTAAGATAATGTTAATGAACATGTCTTTTCAATGTTTTCCGAGACCTTCGTTTTCTTTTAAAATTGTGGATTCTTTTTGGCATATGAATTGAAATGATGTAGTTATTCTACATCTTACAAATACACAATTATTTACACGATTAGTATTTTTATTCATCCAAAATTTTAAGAGCTACAGCCTTTTACATACACGCAGGCTTAACACCAATACAAAAAATTTAATGAATACAACTTTATTAACCTTCTTATAAGTATGTGTTCAATTTAACAATTTTAACACAATGTTGTCAGTTGAGGGGCAACTTTCAATTGATCCTTTATAAATAGAGTAGGTGCAGCTCATTCAAAGAACTTGCACTTTTCGATGAATACCGGCCCACGAAGACATCTTCGGCACTGAGCAGGCTAATAACCTTACCAAGGAGACCCGAAATTCCCCTCAACTTTCCAATCTTACTGATACTGATCCAATAGCCAGGCGTAAACTCACTTCCCATCCAGTTAAGAAGCACTTCCTTCCAGATCTTAATTGCAACCGCGTAATTTCAACCACAATAGCTAGACTATGTACAGGACACATTAAAGGGATGAAAACATCTCCTGATGGCAAAACAAGTTACTATACTTGTCCTTACTATCCTGACATTCCACACAATTTCTCCTAATCATATTTTAAATTGTCCATCTATATTGTCATAAGTCCACAACATAGACCTAAACCCCACACAGACCATCAATTGTTTTATTTGCCAAAGGTCGTCAGCATAGCAAGAGCCGGTCTTCTGTGCCATTTGATTTCACTATGTGGACAAGCTTAGCACTGCTTGGGCAAGCTTAGCATTGCATGGACAATACAACAACACAAATATTATTCATTTAGATATTATACCACAATGTATCGCTTTAGATTGTGCAATTCTGAAACAAACGGAATATTACAAATATATCCTATCTGTGACTGTAGATTGTATTAAATAAGTAAGAAAATATTGAATATATATATTTTTTAACGACAGATATTACGGGAATTATATATAGAATGCTTAGCAAACTTTTCATGAAACGAAAATCAAAGTAATTCAAATGTCCATGGAAATTAAAAATCAAAAAGTTAAAGTGAAGACCGAGAAAAATAATGCATATTGCTAATAAGAACACGGAAGCCTGAGCATTGAGCTCGCTTTGTTTTTCGCTGGGGCAAGTTTAAGTACTTGTTGGTTAAAATAACGGTGATAGTATAATTAATTTTAACCAAAAACAGAATTCACATATATACATATAGGATTTAAATTTCTTGCATATCCGCCATATTTCAAGCTGCTTATCCAACAACAAAATTTAATCCTGCATCATCCGATCTGATCCGTTCCCTCTCAGGTGCAACCCTTATTTCTTTCATGTTTCGCTGCCCCTCGAAAAAAGGAGGGAAAATCTCTCTTCTCACACACACACACAGCAATCTTATGCAAATAGCATCTGTCACGAGAGACGTCACGATCTGTCCCATAATAAATCACCCCCCGAAAACAGCTCAAACATAACTAGAAACCTTACGGAGAAAAGAAAATGAGAATAACTCTATGACAGGTAAAGTAGTCACAGTTCTCCCTTTCGATATCACGTTATCTATAATGCTGAATAATGATGCATGAAACATTTAAGGAAATAAATGAAGAGAAGAAAAAAAAGCGGGGGGAGGGGGCTGTTAGGGGACGAAAAAGAAAGCAAAAGATAGAAAAAAAAGTGCTACTCCCCTCCTTTTTCTCTGAAATTGATCGCCTCGTATGTTCAATTTCCGGACAGGGGGGCGAAAGAGGAATCACTTACTTGGGAGTTAGCAGAACGTTTAATCTTAAATTTGAATCAATTGGGGAAGAAAAATGATTTTTTTTCATTTTTTCTTCTCTTTTGTAATATGAATATTAAAGGTAATTACAGAATCTCGTATAGTTGAAATTTGGAAATGGATGGTAGTTCTGAAATAATTTAGTTTATAATGTGACTATTAAAAATATTTATTTAGGTGGCATTCTTAATAAATGCTTTTATTTCGCTGAAAACTGAAAAATAAGTTCAAATGACAATGAATTTGATTTCTTAATTGACGCTTAAGGTACTTTGTTTAAACTTAATACTTTAAATCAACATAGTGAGTAGTTTTTGAAAGCAATACATCAATTTGAAATAAATGTCCCTTTTTTCATTTCTTCAATCGCGACATTCATTAATTGTTTAATTTTTTACAAATAATTTTTACAGATAAATGTATTTGTATACAAGCGTGTATAAGCATAACACATGATCTAATATTTTTTTGTTCTGAGTGAGTATTGTAAATACTCTTACATGTTGAAGTTTCTTAGGAAAACACAATTATCTCCAATAGCAAATGCGGTCTTTCAGAATTTTTTGATTACATATTTAAAACATATGTTATTTTTTCCATACTGGATACTTATTCTTCTAAGATATATTAATTTTCGTCTATAAATTTTATTCCTTCAATTGTTGACTTATTTCCTTTAATGAAATCAGCTTCGCCAAAGTAACCTTGCTTTTTAATAACGAGCCCTTTATTAAATTAGTATCTGTACATTTTGAATGAAGAAAGATATTTCGTCCGGAATTTTTTCTAGGTAAAAAGTTTCCTGGAATTATGAATATATTGTGCATTCTTTCTTCAATTTAGGGGAATAAGCATTTGTTGAGAATAAGCATTAGGAGAATAAGTGTGTCAGAGTTGTAAAGTGTGGTTTGAGTTTTTTCTTCAATTTGAATCAACATTGCCTCTGAAGCGCTACAGGATCTATTTGAAATGAGCCATGTAATTTTCAATCACGATCAAACAAGTGTTTGTATAGCACTGGCACCCTCAACTCTTTTTTTACACGATTTATAACAACACGGTCACAAATTTAACTAATTTTTTTTACACGTATCTTTTGTTCTAGCATGAAGCTCCCAAAATTTTGGGGACTCGTGCCTTTTGGATGAGGACGATCTGATCAAATTTATAACAGTTTATTATAATAATGAAGTCGAAGGTGAAGTTCAGCTATTACTAGCTGATTTAATTCGCGAGAGCTTGAAATTTGCTACAAGTTCGGAATAACATTTTCTTGCTCATGATCCTGACATAGAGTATGTACAAAATTTCAACGTAACTATAAGTTTGATGTCAGAGAATATCAAGAACTATATAAACAACTTGAGAAACCAAAACCCGCTAATAACAGGCTTTCTTACAACGAAAAAATCCAACAGAGGCTGTTAAAATGAACGGAATTCTTCAATTGAATCAAAATCGACAGTTGTGCTAAACATATCTGACACATCTATTGTTGATAGGGTTTTTGATCCAGCGTAATGAATGTGTATACTTGTTATCAAGTAGCAATAAATAGCTATTTAGTATTTTAATTCCTTTCAAATTGAATTTTCATATATTGTATGTACTTAGTCTTAACTTTCACTGTACGCTAACTTTAATTTTTTTTGTTACAAAAATGAATTGCTTTTGTATTATAAATATATAACATGGATTTTATTATTACTTTTTTACACATTTTTGGGGGAAAATGTTTAGATATTTTTATCTAACACAATTTCTTAATTGAGGAAAATATCCCAAAATTTACCATATGTCGCATGTATTTTTTACACGGTTTTTTGCGCGATTTTCTAAAGAACGTATCTGCCGTCTAAACAAAGAGTTGGGTGTATGTACCAAAAACTCCAACACGTTCCCTGAGGATAAGGTATTGTTCCCTCATAAAGTTTGTCAAATAAAGAATCGAGCAGCAATACCGAAGAATAAATTTAGATATTTGATTTACGAATACCCCCTGTCACACGTTCAATTTTTTTCAACAGGCGACAAATATGATAACAAAAAGCTTGTTGACCATTGATAAAAGCATAACGGCATGATATGGATGTTAGGTAACAGTGGTATGAACTTTAATTTCATCGTTATCAATGAACCATGTTTTAGTAAGCTGTCTGGATGGGTGGTTGGTTTGTCACTTGCACCTAAGGCTGCGGGTTCGACCCCAGCCCAAGCCGGTGGATTTTCATGAAGCAGAAATTCGACAGCGGTCATGTCGTGGGATTATACGTTATGTGAAAGATCCATAGAGTGTCTGTTTGATTTGGGTGCTCTCGGTAAAATTAAATTCTAGTACAGGTTTGCATCGTCAGAGCTCAGGTACCTACCTCCCTCTAGGGAGGAAACTGAGCATCAAAATTACCTGCGGCGGTTGGTATCCGGCTATAGGATGATACACTAAAAAGAGATACCATCTTCCGGGGAATGTTCTTCGTCTGCAATGGTAAAACACCAATCCTCAGCCCATTAGAAATAAAATAAATGTTTTAATGTATTACAAGGCTAGCCCCAATACAGCTTTGTGTTGCTACTAACAGAGACGTTAACCCATTGATTGCTAGGAAAATTTAGAGCATCCAGCCCTGGATGCAAAGGTTTTATTTAAAAGAAAACATGAAAGTTTACAAAATATAGTGGTATTAAGTTAACGATATAATATTGCAATGGGAATATATAGCAATTTTTATTGAAAAAAAAAACACTACGAGATAGATGACTTGTAGCTGGAGCCACTGAAAAAGTTTCCTGTGCTGAGTGCCACTTACGAATTATCTCGTTGTGGTATTTTTTAAATAAAGACTTTCATATATACAAATATTTTCTTTTCATTTTGTTTGAATTTACAAGTTGGTCAAATAGTTTCATCTGGTGACAGTCAGATGAGTAATGCTATGCCAGGTTTTCTTACAGGCGTGTGATGATCTTCACCGTGAAAAACCAATGAAGGTGATGGTAGTTACAAAGAGCAATGAGAGGCTCCTGACCACATCTAGGGTGTTGTCTTTCGAAATTGGGGTGGAACTGAATTAAAACGTACTGTTACCTGTTTGGTGCTCAAAGCTACAGCTAACGACGAGAGGCGTACATCTAGTCCTTTGCCACAGTGAATTTCGTGGGCCTCTATCTGACATCGTCAGGCAGATGGCATTAGTAACACAACAACAGTTTTTTTCAAATATGAATTCATTAATTAAATTAAAAAATGAATAAATGGTAACAAACAAAAATAATAGTCCAACAGTATATATAGAAATGAAAATCGTTCGTTGTGTCCCTGTAGCGTAATAGATACCGCGTTGGACTTCTAATCCAAAGGTCGTGGGTTCGAATCCTACCTGGGATGAACTAATTTCTGAGGTTCGGATTTATGAATGAATAAATAGTAAAACAAACAAAAGATAATAGTCCAACGCTATATGTAGCAAGAAAAATCGCTTTCTATTTTACCACATAATATTGTGATTCTGTCATATATATATATATATATATATATATATTTATATTAATTGTAACTATATTGAATAAAAAGTAACTAAAATAAAAAATTTTCTTTGTTGACCTAAGTAGGAATTGACTTCAATTTTTTTTTTTATATTACTTGTTTCAAACTAAGAACTTGGAAAAGTAATGCATGATGTCATAAACGCGTTTGAAAATATGTTTTGAAACTTTGACTTTAGTCTTAAAACTATTTAAAACATTTGACATTCATTATAATGCTCTTTGTAAAAATCTACCCAAAATGTCACAAAATTTGTAACAAAATACATATATTCCATTTTCTTGTTCAAAACTGTTTCTCATGTTTAATACAAAACAGGAAAGTAATAGGATTTGAAAGATTCATAACAATGAAAATAAACTTATTCAACAAAACAAAGAGTCCCTCCCCCCTTTTTCCTACGAGCAAAGAAACCTTATATTACGAATCTTAAAAAAAATATTTTTAAGGATAATTTAATTTCTTTCAACAGAAAAAAAAAATGACAAAATACTACATTTTAAAGCAGCAACTAAAACTCACTTCTTCCAACAATTTATTCACTCAGCTTAGAGAACATATTTTTAAAATAAGATCCGTACAATATCGAATGACAAAATGTTACGTATCTCAAATATGAAACGAATTAAATATCATGCCCCGTTAAGTTTTCTTCTTCAACAAACCGTCGATAACTTTTTGTAGACCAGTGATGCGAGAAGCAACCACAAAAGGCTTTATTAATGCCGAAATATAAGCTAGTAAACAGATAGATAAATAAATATAGCAGGAAAAAAATCAAACTTAGCAATCAGTTTGGAAACTCATCCCTCGTTAGATGTATCCTGCGGTAAAATCAGTAGAATTTGGACCATTAAAAATAAGCACTCATGCCTGACCAATGCTTTTCTGTTCGAAAACGATGGCATATATATGCTCTTCTAAAGGGAGGGCAAAACTGGAATAAAAAATATTTTTTTCTCTCATTTTTTAGATTTCAGGGTAGGCTTGGTAGGGTCTCTCATTACGATAAAAAGTTCTGAACTCTATTGCAATTTATTCAGAACGTTCAACTTCTGCTAGGAAATCGTAATCAGATGCTCTTGGATATTATTTTCCCCAGAAAATGTCGGTTTTTATGGGAAATGTATTGTTGGGTGAAGCATAACAAAAGGTGTATATTAAAAAGGATACGGGAAGCAGGTTTTGTTTTGTTTTTATACTCTCGTAAGTGAAATGCATGAATTATTCAGTAAAATGTTTCGATACATTTATAAACATGGAAGGAAATTATGCGCTTAACTTGGGTTAAAATATCGTGGAAGGATGTAACAATTTATTACTTTAAAACTTATATTCAATACTGTGTAACAAAAATTAAAGTAATGATGATAAAAACGATTGTATATTTAATTTTATGATCAGCACAAGTATGAGGGTCAGTGAGAAAATAAATACCATTTAGTTGTAAGAAACGAAAAACGCATAATATTCTGTTTTCGGCTAATGTTAAAGAATAGGACCGAAATATTTTCTCTGATATAAAAGTATTCAAACATATTAATATTATATTCTGGCTTCACTATCCTGTAGAGAATCACTTATTTCATAATACTACTAATTTTTAACCAAGTTGACACATTTTTTTCTTTTATAAAATGTGTTTTGCATTTTCTCTCCTATATCGTAATGCTAAAGGAGCTATCTCTTTACATGTTAAACGGAAAAACTAAACATTTATGAAATATCTTGAAGTTTTAAAAACATTATATTATTAACAAATGCAAGAGTCACAATGTCAAATATTTTAAAAATTTAGACATTTTTTTCTGTCTAAAAATGTGTTCTGTGTTAAGTTTACGCTCTCGTACATATGGCGAAAACAGCCTTAACTGAAAAAAACAAAAACAATTTACTACATACCTTGAACCTTCCTTCACTTCTCTGCACAATCACCTCCAGCATTCAAACATTTGTATATTTTCACGAGCTTCAGAATTCCCATGTTTTACTCTTCTGCCACCAGAAAATAAAGCCTTGAGTTCCCAGCATTCAAACAAACGACAGATGGTCCGGACCTTGATCTTAGCGATTATTACCTTTACCCTAATATGAGGGAAACGATGTTTTATTCTGGGAAAAACACAGGTAAGACTTTTTGGGTGATAAACTTTCTGGAAGTGATGAAAAGTTGGCGAATATAGTGACCACTTGCCGAGAAGTATAGCATGGGAATTCTGAAGTTCGTGAAAAGATGCAAATGTTTGAATGTTGGAGGTGATTATGCAGATAAGTAAAGGAAGCTTCAAGATAAATACCAGAATTGTTTTTTTTTCAATGAATATTGCACTTTTTATATTTTTTTATAACTAAATGGTCTGCATTTCCTGGCTGACTCTTGTAGATTACAGAATGAAGTGCTATAAATTAAAAAAATACACATTAACACGAATAAAAAATATTACATTTATACAAATGAAAAAATGGTAAGAACAAGACCTAAAGAGGTTTACACTAATAAGAACTAAAAAGTTTTCACAAAATCAGCTTTCACAAGGGAATATACGTACATACAATTAAAATATAAATAATATGAAATTCTTTTTAAAATTTGAATTTACAAGAAGCAAGGAAATAATTTGATTTTTTTTATATTAATCGTAGTTCTCACGAAGTTGTTCATTTCATGTCATTTAAATATCTATATAAACACTACGAAGAAATAATTATTTCTAAAATCTTTAATAGATAAAACGCCAGATTGATTTTTTTTACACCTATCGCTAATCACAACCTGTATTGAAATCTCTGCAAAAGACACAAAACTTTTAAAAACTTGAAGATCTGTAAGGAGTTAAAAATCTGAAGCTACGTGAAATACGTAAAGATAAATGATGCTCTGTGAGTCTCTACTGATATATTTTTAGGGCAGTCTTTGTCATATAGGAAACAATAGGACCCAATATAGAACACTTTTTCAGACAACAAATACTCCAATCTGTAAAGCTTGTCATATCCTTAGCAAAATATCAGCAACATGTTAAGCAGTTTTTCTCTCTCTCGAAATACTATTGTCACTACAGTTAGCCATTTTCCCCTTTAAATTTAGAAATTGCACACTGACTCACTCTTATACTATGAGGTTAGATGGATTTTAAACTTAAAGATTCAAGTTGGAAAATAGTCTATATATAGAGAGATACACGAGGAGCATTCATGATAATCCTCATAATTTTACCACATTGTCAAATGATGATACTACGTAGAGTCTCCCTCCTAGAATTTTCCATCTACACCACAGGTCTTTTAGGTCCTGTTAAAATTAATCAGCAGCATCTTCCAGTTTTGGGACGATTTATATGCAGACGACAGGATACTGGCATTCTTATGTTCAAGAATTCAGAGTCCTTATATGTTAAAAGGAAAATTATATACTTAATCTCACTGCTTCAAAATCATAAGTATGCAGGGATAAACAGTTATATGAGATAAGATTCCCATCAACTTAAATTTTGATTTATTTTCCAAGCTCCAAAATAATTCTTGATGCCTTTGCATTTGAAAATGTACAAGTGGTAATTTAAGTCCCACTTTTTCTTTAAAATGTATGATTCACTTTAGTTTACCTTTACATTAAATTCTTGGAATTTATGTAAATATATTAAATATAACAATAATAATATATAAATATTATACTGAACATTAATTTTTGCCCATTTCACAAAAAATGCTTCGTTCCTATTTACTTATTTATTTTTGCTCTGTTTGCACTAAAAGTGGTCAATAGCAGTTTCTCTAAAATGAATTGACACGACTCAAGTAAACAAAACTCAGTGGACTGCTAAAAGCTCTTTGTTTCACCCACACTATATATACAAACAGTTGCGCTCAAAAACAAGACGTGGCTGGAGCCGCGTCATAAGCGTTTTCACCCGTTAGTTGTTGAAATTTTTCTCTCCATTCTGCATTTAATATAGCAGCTCATTCTATACTTATTCATTACCTCTTTGAAATTAGTCGAATGAAAATTTATCTTAGGTTCATATCTGAAAATTCGTCCCTTGACATTGTACAGATTAATGAAGATAATGTTTGAACTTATCTTGAAGCAAGTCATTGAATGATTATTATCAACGTCGCAATATGAAGTATAACGCTAGGGCTACTGGTAATTAACATAGTAATTTTAAGAAAAGATCATGTAACATGGACGACACCAGAGCTGCACTCTACTTTTCAAACTTCAACAGCTCGCTGACGTGAGGATTTTGAATCTCGACAGATTTAACGCTCATCAACAGGGTTAACGGAAAATGATACAACACAAGCGTGAAGTGAGAATCAGGAAAATTCATATTTTATTCTCATTGTTAATTAAAAAGAAAATGTCTTTACGAATTCCTAGGGGACCTCCTCATAAAAAAGTTGTAAAAGGATTTTATAGGATTCTCCATTAGTAGTTTTAAATTTCAGTAATGTTGAAAAATAATTTAAATTATCAGGTGAACATGAATGAAATCTCAACTCTATTAAAAGAATACATAACAAAGTATAATCAACATTTTTGTTCATCCGAAATTTTTAAAAAAAATATTAGTTAAAATTTAAAAATTTCCAAAATATAAGTGTTTAATGTGAATTACCCTGGAAACACGAAAGATAACGTGGAAATTCGATAAGCCATCTAACACTTTTTTTCAGATTGTGTGGTGTGGCGCTCTGACAGTCTATATCAGGGGTCTCAGTGGCCCTCTACGCTACTCTACACATTTGTCAATTTTTGAGTGGATGGAAGTTGATAAATTTGTAATGGACCTTATTGGACAAACATCTTCAGGATTATGGACATTTACAGAATTAGGAAAAATTCTGAAAGATAACACTTAAGGTAAATTTACAGCTAGCTCTTTTGTAAATTGTTAAGTGTCATTTCTGGAGAGATTTAATTCTTTAAGAGAAAAAATTGCATGTATTCTGTTTTCCTCTTTTGGTCTAAAATCTTTCCTCGTATGAAAAATATCTTGAGTCTGCAAATAAATTGCTTAACAACTAAATGCTCAGAATCTTGTGAAATTGAAAGCCACAAATTATAACCCCTGATTTTGCAATATGAAAGTAGAATGGTGCAAGCACTAGAGCTTCGCATTAAAAATTTTATTTAACTATAAGGAAAGGAAATACTTCTATTTTATGTTGTCCACTTCTTTTAATAAATATGTTTAAAAATTTCTTTTATTTCTGTTGAAGAAATAGTTATATTTTATGCAGTTTATCTTTATTGTTAAGAAATATCTTTAAGTGATGCAAAACTAATATATAATAAAACTGTAAATCTATATTATTGATCTATATTTTCAAAACTGCATGCATTATCGTGTGAATCGAATTGCTTCAAAATTTTTCTACTGTGTGGTACGCCGAATTATATTAGTAAATTGATTTGGCACGCCACATATAAAAGGTTTCCGACCCCTAGTCTACGTATATATGCCTGCCTTATATAAATTTGAGGAAGTCATTTATTAGCAATGAAACAAACACTTGATTTTTGACGTAGACACAGATCGCTGGTTTACTGTAGAATGAAATCACCTAATTTTTGTTCTAACTACGCAACAACCATATAAATAGCATATTCAAATAAGCAATTGCTTCTTAAACTCTCAATCACCGCCACACACCCTCCCTCTTTATAGATTAGGCTAACATCTCGGACTTCCAAGAATTTGGGAAAACTCTTCATGAATGAATATTCTTGATCGAAATACATGTTCTAATAGAGTTTTTTAATTGGCAGCAATTTAGGGATCTAGCCATCTTTTAATTTTTCTACTAGATCTTTCAGAGTCTGTAAAGGAGGGAAATCGTAACATTAAATGAGAGATCTTCACAGATCCCCTAGAAAGGCGCTGAGGACCCTCGGAAATCCACAGACCACGGTTTAAGAACCGTTGAAATAAACAATTCCATGAGCAGACTTTTCATGGGAAACGGATGAGCCGAAAACTTTGATATATGTATCATATAATAAAACACATTAATCTTTGGTGAATCGCATTTCACTTCTGTAGTGACAAATGGATAAGATGCCCTCAGATACGCCCATTGCGGTGGTTCGTTTTACCGTTTGTGAAATACCGCTTCGTCACTGAATATGTTTTTGGACGAAAAGGACTCGATCTTAACGAGCTCATGAGTTACGAACTCAAAGCTGTTTCCATACATCTTTATCATTTTCAGTTAGTGCTAGGATAAGCTGCAACTCTTGTAAGGATTAAAGGCTCAACTATATCGCATAACAGTGTATTTGCAGTTGCTGACTGGCACGTCGAGTTAATTTTCTTGGACTGCTAATTAAAGCGTTTGAATACATTCAACATTCTCTTCATTGTACGAAGCTGATGAAAAATTTTCCTTTCCAAATTCACCCTTCATTGCAAAATTTCTAAAACCAACGTAATGTATTCCATCAACCAAGTAGAGCTAATACCAGATTCCGGACGAAAAGCTTGTTGAAAAGTAGTAACATCTATTTTTCTGTTGCGCAGAAGTATCTAAGCGACAAAGGAATCATGTACGTGAAGTTCTCAGTGTTCAGACTGTTGCAATGTCACCATTTTTGTAAGCTTTCAAGAGTTATTTTTGATTTCCAATGAACAAAATGTTTTCTCTTAACAGCCTTCCAAAGTTGGGATATCAATTTATGTACATCCGATACATTGTTTTCTGTATTTCCATCATTATCTTTGAGCAGAGCTAAGGTGTTTTTTGTGACAAACACATGCATTCGGTAGTGAAATGAACACTTTACGAAAGGTAACTACATAAAAATGTCAAAGATGCAATAATTTAAAAAAAAATATTTTTGAATAATAATTCTTTTAATGTTATTTCTTGATGAGTTACTAGAATAAACAGTTCATTTAAGAGCTATTGTACAAAAGTAAGATTCGCAATTTCATAAATTTCCTGAGAAAAATTATCTATTGCTCTCAATACATTAAAACTGATAAACTTATTTAAAAAAAAACTGTATTTACTAAATTTACTGTTATGATCATTACTCAAAACTGAAAGTACTTTTTTATTAATAGTGTGGCTTTGTTATTTTTTCCCTTTTGGATCTGTGCACACAAAATGTAAAGAAATATAATCGAAGTGTATTTTTGAGTTTTAAACTACGAAATTTCGCTACATCTTTTATTCTTGAATCCGTATACTTTGTATGTGCAAAAACAAACGGACAACAGCTGCACTCATTCTTTCAAGAACAATGAGCAGAATACAAAGCATCGAGAGGAAACAACGAAACAGAAGTTTTAGAGAATGGAGTAAAACCAAATGGTAAAGGTTTTTCAGTTTGAAAAGGATTCCCATTGTGGACTTATTCGTTGAAAATTCTGTTTATAAGAATATAAAGAAGAATATAAGGATTTTTTTTATTGAGATTTCATTAAATGGTAATACAACGCAATAGAAAGGTAATAATTCTGAAAATGGTGTAACATGAAGTCATATTATAACGTACATAGTCTCTTTCCAAAAGATGTCACCTTTTTTTGCTGAAATGTGTTTTTCTGATCCACTATTAAGTTTCAAGAACTATCTGAACTAGTTTGTCCTTTATCCATTTTCTATATTTTAGCTTATGAGTATTTTTAGACCAGAATTTGTGCATTTAACTTGCAACACTCCCCATTACTCGACATAATGAAACGGAAAGAGCTTGTAACCCTCTGACCATGGGCAGAGGGTTAAAATCATGGCGGCTGTCGTAATCTCATGAATGTATACATAACTGAAAAATTTCTTTTTAAATAAAACTATTGTTACTATATATGTGTGCTGTTAATGCTATATAAATTGAATTAACTTCAACGCTTTTTTCACAAATAAATATTCTATTTTAATATTACTAAAACTAAACAATCGCATACCTCATACATCTTCACAAATTCTACTCTGAGATTCTGTCTCATATTGCTCCTCTCTCTTCCGTCTTACACAGCCCTCTCCTTTTATTGAGGATATAACTGTACAACATCGCTGTTGAAACAGCGCCATCTACTTCCTAACAATATGATTATGTGGATAAATAACATACATTTGAATTCCCATAATTTGCCTATACATATATAGGCTCCGTTTAGGATTTTAGCAAGCCCAGTGGTAGTATATTGCGCTTCCCCGCCACAGATCCGGGGTTCAAATACCGGGCTGGGCAAGGTCAACTCAGCCTTTCATCTCTTCAGTGGGTCGATAAAATGAGTACCAAACTTTATTGGGAAATGAACCCTGGATGTTTCGTGTCAGTCTGACCACTTGATCGAAACATATGCACATGCACCCCAGCGTCTAAGGTCACGAAAACTGAGATAGGTCTTGGCCCTCATGGGCTGTTGCGCAACTGAGTTTATATTAAGGATCTAAGCATTGATAGATTCATAATGATTTGTATATACATAAATTTACATAATGGATCCATTCCCATGTGTAGATTTACATTATAGTTAAATTTGTCAGCATTTCTCTTTAAACGATAGATTGTCTGAGTATTGTTACTTCATTGACTCATACCCACCTGTAGATTTACATTATAGATATATATGTATATATAATTGTGTATATGTCAACATTCAACTTTAAAAGACGGTATCTATGTATTGTTAAATAGAATGATATGGGAATGAATTCCGAAACAGATACACTGAGGTTTGAAAAAAAATGGCACTTATGCTCATTTAAGGATTTCTGATCTCATACGTTACTGAAACATGTATAAAATGCAAATATCAAGATATAGGAGGGTATATTTCAGTTCAAAATTGCACCTCAAGAATATGTGGAAGAAATCAAGAAACAGTGGCTCATGAAATTTCGGTATTATTAAAAAGACGATTCATATTTAACATTAAATTTAAGAACATGATTACTAAGAATTTTTCATTTGGATTTGGATATATTTCCAATAAGGAATTTTGAACAAGCAAAGATATTATATATTTTTTTGATGAAATAATACAGTTTCTTAACAATACATAGATAATTTAAAAATCAAGCAATATTTAATAGGGCCATAATATTGGTAACTACCTAAGAGCATAGAATCAACTGCGCAGGGCAAACTGTTAGAAGCTTCCACATACCCCCATTTCGAAGAAAGATACAAAACTAAACATATTATCTCCATTTTCGGAGCTTAAAGTTAAAAACTAAAGGTTATAAGATCACCAAAAATGATTTTTAAGGGACCAAATCGCTTATTTTATTTGATTTCTCGTAACATCAAAAGGGCCAAGGTAGAGGCTATGAAAAAAAAAAGAGACAAAATAACAAACAAAACGGGAAATTCCAGGCAGGAAGTTACGGAAAAGTAACCTAAGCAAAGATGATTACCAAAAACGGTATCATTTCCGGTTAAGACCATTGGGAAAGAAAATAACCAAAAGTTATGGATCGTTTTGTCCCATGCAATGGCCAAACATCATTTTTAAAAGTCCACGGTTGATGCCTGCTTCTACCACTAGGTGGTTCTCCAATTTTATGACGTCATAAAGACGAATGGTGCCAGATTGAGGTTTACTATTTTAAATCGTTCCTTTCTCGTTGGGATATGAGGCAATTATCTAATTAATGGCTATCTTGAATCGAGAAAAGCCGAATTTAAGGGGTGATATATAACGAGAGCCACGTAGTGAGTGAGCAAAAATTTCTCGCAAGATGGGCACTCGGTAAATTTTGAGGAACATTTAATTCAGCCTTTGCGCTACAAATCTTTATTCATTGCTATCATTACGGTATAAGCGTTTGAAATCGGTTTTAAGTCCGAGGCGGAGAGTGTCTGCTTAAAATAGTTTTGCTCAAGGTTTTATTGAGCATGTCTTTAAATTATACTGTGGAAATGGAAAATTTAGGAATGTGATTTCGTTAAAGCGAAGATCCAGATACAGCTGTTTCTACCCCTTCCCTGAATGGGGGCCACTTTAAAGAGAGATGTCAAAGAATTTTGTAGCGGAGGAATTTGTGGTAATATCGGGAGATTTATTTCACTGGAAGGTGTAATCGAATAACAACCTGCACATCCTTTGCTCTTCAAGAAAGATGGAAGGTTATTACAATAAATTATGCACTTTAAGTTTCAGTATTTTTAACTGTAATTTGTATGAGAATCAACTCAAATTTCATTTGCTTATACAGGTGCTTTATAAATGAAAAATAGATAATAATTTTGCTACATTTCCAACAAGAAATAAATGTTCTTTCAGTTTTAATCACCTTTCTATAATTCTTAGTCAACAATCCTTTTTACAGTAAAAGTATGAAGAAGAGTTGGATGAGGGCTTACAAATAGAAATTGCTCTAAAGGTTTTTAAAAATTATAATATGACTCTCCGTACAAATAAGAATCAAGTAACAGTTTTTCGAAATTTTTTTTGCGATAAATTCCTTTAGAATTAAAGTTTCTCTATGATTGATTTTATATCGAATAAAAAAAATTCGTATTTTTCATTATGGAATTTTAATCTTTTTCGGCGCATTTCTTTCTTTTTTTAAACTTAACTGACGATTTTAAAATTAAGAGGACACAGTAAGACAAAAATCGGTCAAAAAATCAAATATTTTTTTCTTGAATTATTTTATACATATCTTTCAAAATTTAAAAGCTCTATATTAAAAAAAACAACCAGAATTTTTATAATTTTTGTTCATTTTTGTTTTCACATCCAAATAGCAAATGCAAACTTACAGCTGATTTATCTCAGAAAGAAAACCAATTTACTAGTTTTTCTTCATTTCATGTGCTAAGGTTTTTTTTTTCATATTGTGCCAAACGCTTAGATATTTTTTATCTCACTATTGCTATTACTGCTTTCGATGAAATGTTGTATGCCTTTTAAATCAAACCAATACTTAAAAAAAAATAGGATTATGCATTTTCAAGGAATTTTCAACAATCATTCACGATAATAAGTATTTTACGAATACCAATCAATTGATCACAAAACTCATACCAATTTTTGTTGTACAGATTGACGTACTAGTAAATGGAATTTCATGCATGTAAGTCAATTATTTCAAATCACTTCATGAATTCTTAAATTTTTTAAAAAACTAAATGCTTAGCTTTTAATGGTATTTAGATCAACAAAACTTTTATTACTATTAACTATTATGATTACTATTACTATTAAGATGCTGTATAGGCCATTTCCTTGCGAGCAGCCCAATACACACTAGCCTCTGCAGGAAAGCTGTCAGAAGAAAAATTAAAGTTTGCGTAGGTCAGGGAAGCACAAACAGTTAGATGAATAAAATTCACAGCCTCTCCATTAAGACACAGAGGGGAGTCGGCAGTGTTTTTCCCACCAATTTGGTTAGGTGTTCCTTAAGAAAATCATGACTAGTCAAAGTTCTAAAATTAGCAGAGAAGATTTGTCTAGGAAGAGATACATTGGGACTGGAGTATGGAGCAGGGTCTCCCAGATATTACCCCTACCATCATCCTCTTGAATTCGGCGAATATATTTTCCCACGAATCCTGGAGATATTTGAAAATAAAAACTGGCTGCATGACAAGCCACCAGAAGGCTGTGGGAGATTGCAGCCATGCTTTGCCAGAGAGTTCGCCTTTTCGTTGCCCGGGATGTCGCAATGGCTAGGGATCCGATTGAAGACAATAGTCCAACCAGCTTTGTTGAGTACATGAATTTCTTTTCTCACCTCCTCCACCTATTACGCTATTACGTAAAGAGCAGAGAGTAAGGATTGCAGACTGAGAGTTCACAAGGAAAACATTTAGTCTATAAGAAGTAGATAAATTGATCTAGTGCCATATTACTTGTCTCACAGCCTCTATCTGTGCATCATAGTTTGCAATGCCCAAACCTGCTGCAAAAGAGCCTTCAAAAAGGTTTTCATAATAGAAGCCAGCCTCAGATGTGCCGCCATTCTGTGGAGAACCGTCAGTACAAAAAAAACTGTTTTAAATAAAATAAATACTTTGAGGGCAACGAAAAAACTTGTGAGAACCATTAAGGGGATGGTGGAACTTCACAATGTCAAATTTTGGTCAAAATTGTGATTATGATTTTTTTTATACTAATAATATTCCTTATATTTCATAGAATAATTCTGCCAAAGAATTTTGTCATTTTGATTAATAATTACAGAATTATTTTTTTTATTTTACTCAAATAAATGTTTTAAATGCACTTCTCTTAGTTCGTAAATTTTCCCTTTCCAGTATTACGTAAAATGCTCATTGCGTTTTAAATTACGGCAGATCCTTTTGAAATTTTCACAACTTATGAAAGCTGATATAGTTCACAAATTTGTGCATTGGTTTTCTAAAAAATTTAACGAAACATATTTTGTGTTGTTTTGAATATCTTGAATGTGTGTTAATTGGTGAAATATTTCATACCAGTATGGAAAATTTATCTTTTTTTCTTCAAATCTTATTCTGAATTTAAAACCCCTGCACAGATATATTTTGTTGTTGTTCATCTATATGTAAATCAAAAATATATTACTTACATATCTGAAAAACTAATGCGCAAGGAGCATTTTTAAAAATAGTTTTAAAAAATTTAATTTTTAAAAAAAAATCAGTTTGTAATAGTTTTTTTAAAAAAATGTATTTAAATTGTAAAATATAATAATCATTTACTACATTGATTCCATTTTCAGCTAATTAAGATAAAAATTTGAGAAATAAGTTTTAATGGTCTACCATCTCTTTATCAAAATTTTTATAAAACGTATCATACCCCTCCTAAAAATTATTTGATAGAGGAGCTCATGAATTCTTTAGATGTATTTAATTTATTTGATGAATACATTGAAAACACAAAAGTAAAAGAAAAAGATAGTTTATGGGCTATTTATTTTTAATTACGAGAAATAAGAAAACTAAATAACTGCAATGAACTTTTAGCATTACTCCTGTATTTACTTGCAATACGTAGAAAATTTGTTACATTAATGGCAGCATAGAGCTAAAACTGTAAAAAATTTAAATTTAAGAATATTTTTCTTACCCCATCATAAGCCAGAAATAAGGAATAAATGTTTTTTCCTTTAAAAGAAACCTTTGAAGTTTTTTGGTGGAAATACGCACGTAAAAAACGTTCTATCAAATATCCAATCCAACGCCCAAGAGAGAGAGAGAGAGAGAGAGAGAGAAATTCATTCAAAAAGATAATGTTAGTGGTTTTAAGAAAAGCAGGAGCAGTTTATTTCTAATGAGAAAAATACTTTTTACAGATTTCAGGGATGTTCTTCGTCTTGCTATATATTTTACGTTCCCTTTCAAGAGGAAATGTTGGCGTAGAAAGTGATTCTCTCTCTCTCAAAGTTGAGAAATTTTCGGCGAAAAAGCTGAAAAGCAGACATAAAAATTTAACAGACCGTATTCTAATTCAAAATAAGTATTGAAAGCACATTGATAAAAAAAAAACGAGAATCAGAAAAATATTAAGGATAATTTATAAACTATATCATATTTGGAATTTATGATAGGTTTTTGATAAACAAACAAAATATGTTATTTGATACAAATAAGTGACATTTTTTTAAAAAAAATATTACTTGAATTCTTTAATGAGACAGCTCCATAGAGATATGATTATATTAAGAGTATAATTCAGTAAAAGCATATGCATGACGAATAAGTAACATGAATAATAATGATTAAAAATTAGTTTTGATAAGTAAAATGAATAAAATTTTTAGCTACTTAAACTACTTTATTAAATTTTATGACATAGAAGTCTAGGTACGTAGATGTAAGGCAGGGTTGGGCATTAAGTAGATCGCGGTCGGCCGGAGGACCTCCAAGACATTTTGGGGTGACCCCTGAAGATTACCAGTTAGTAATTACATACCGAAATATTCAATATTGGTTGAACAGACTAAGTCTTCTGCTGACTCTAACTATAAGCACTAACTTTAAATGAAAATGTTTTATTTTTTAATGTATCTTGAAATTTTTTCGTAATAAATGCATCATTTGATAGTATATTTGTGGCTATTATTATTATGTTTGTATCTTGCGTTTTGCTTTAAACGCGGCCTTAAAAGTGTAAGTTTATTTTATTATAGCTATGTAGATAAGTACATATTGCGTATTTATTTTATTAAGTTATAATAAATATTGCAGGACTTTTTCTTAGCTCACCACATCTACGCCTCTGGGTGAACCACAACACCTTGAAAAAATTAGTAGCCCTTACCCTGGAAAAATTTGCCCACCTTTAATGGAAGGCGTTAGTTTTGAAATTAAATGCTAGAAACTCTTAAGCAAAAAAAAAAAAAAAAAATTGAGAAAAAGATCACAATTTATCTCGACATTATGCATAAATTATAGCATCGCGGAATTTCATTTATTTTCGAAGATGAACGGAAAACAACTTCAAACAAGAATTCACCAAAATAGAGAAGGGACTGAATACTTGCCGGTATCAGCAAACCAATTTTAAAAACATTAACATCCATTTATTGCAATCAACGTAAAAGGCTCAAAGTAAAAAAAAAACATTGGCATTGCATGTTTATTAGGTTTAAGCTGAGATTACTACAGTGAAAACAATGTTTCACTGTACTGAGGGGAATTGTGCACGTTTTCGTTATTCTGAATGGGAAGAACTCCGTCGGAAACCATTAGTAGTTATTCTTTGCAATTTTTCTGTTGTTCCAGTCATTTTTGTAAAATTTCAAAGCTGTAGTTGTTGGTATTATGCCAAATGCGCATCTTGTTTTTGCTGCAAGTCTAATTGTGATATTTATTTTGAGGATATTTCGCTTGATAAGAATAGATTTATTTTATTATAATTCTTGTTTAGCTTTTAAATCTTATAGTGCTTTTAATGAAAATTTTGAAAGGCATTCATGCAATTTTTAATTATATATATCCAGTAATAACACAAATAAATTTTTAAAAACTACTAGGTTAAGCGTATAAAATTATTCCTATTCTTAACTAAGCTTCAGCAAGAGAATCATGAAATAAAACTATTTAAAATCATGCACCTAAAAAGTAAGATGTCAATTTGTTCTGATGTACGAATTGTGCTGATTTTAAATGAATTTGAATGCTCAGAAACTAGGGAAGTCTCCACTTACAAAGATAATAATTCACAAAAGAAGCCTTTTAAAGAAGTTTTTAAATGTGTACTCGAATCAAAGAAATTTATTTTAATATTACAGTATTTATATATATGCTTACGTATTTTTACGCCTGTTGCCCAATCCTCATCGCCAAAAATCATCTTTAAATATTCTCTATCATACATTTATTATTTATTTATGATTTTCACCAAAATAGCAGCATTTGTCGTGAATAGACTAATGCATATTTCAATGTCATTATTTTTTATATTTATGAAATTTCGGATATAGGGTAAACTTGGCAATTATGGGCACTAAGGTAAACATGTATATATATATATATATATATATATATATATATATATAATATATATATATATATATATATATAACATGTATTGCCAAACATGTAATTTGTGAATAGATGTATTTCTGTTTGGAAATAGTAAATGTAGAGATGACAGTTTCTCTTATCTTTTTTAAAATGCACTCAGCCCATACTTTTGGCAATTGTGCCCATGTTACTGAAAGTATTAGTCAAATATGGGCAATTGCAGAATGTGTTTTGAAGCTTCGTTATACACAGAGCAACAAGAGTTAGAGGTATGTTCATATATCATTATAGATAGACCATACTCTTAAGTTTGAAATATCTTCATTTTGGTAAAAGGGAAAGTGTTTAGCGTAGTATATTTTCAAGTAAGAGTTTTGGGGCCGATATTTTTCAAGTTTACAATATTCTATCCATTTTCATGTAAAAATTTCTTCAAATCGAAAAAAAAATGCTTCCTGACATGGCAAAATAATCCTATCGGTACAATTATTTTCTGTGCGGAGACTTCTCATAACTTGCACAAGGTATATTTTTCTGTAAATACCATTATGAAATTTGGCCGCACAACAGCGTTGCACACGTCGTCCCTAATATGCACATCAAGGGCTAATTCATTTTAAGTTTCTTTATGGATGTTTAAAATGCCGTGAACAACCAAAAGTGCGCTGACTGTAAAATATGTGCTGTCGCTTGTTTCTTAAATACGAGGGATGAAAACTTCAGAAAATCGTAAATAGATTAGTGAAAAATACTGAGAAAACTATGATTGATAGAATGGTAAGAAAATTGATAAGAGCATTTAAAGATGGTTGTATAAACGTGTACGATGAAGAATGATATAGGCGATTCTCTCTCTATTATTGATGGTCTGGTATAGAAACTTAAGGATATACCTCGAGAGAAAGAGAGAGAAAGTAGATCTCTAATGCGATTCCATCATTGTCTAATAACTTTGTTTTTTAAGAAGTGTTTTCCATGTGTGATAGACTATTGGAATTATGCGAAAACTGTACTCCAAAAATACGTACTTACTGAGTTGCGTAAAGTTAGAATTTTAGACAATGGTTTGACTTTCTTTGAGATGAAGCTTGTTGGTTATAGACAAGCGTTAAAGTCACATTCTTTTGAGATTCTCGGGGTGTTTTGGTTACAGAATTTTCGGCCTTTGGCTGGATAGAAAGTTAGACACAGGTTACTGATTATCATTTGCTTTAACACTCTTAAAAGAGCACCTTGAAGGTCAGTGTTTATTAATTAGAGTTATTGTCGACTGAACTTGTAACTTTGAACCTAGGCAAAGTGACGAGGACAACTCTGAGCTGCCATTTTCTCTCAAGCTACCAGACCACAATAACGGATGGACTTTGAGCCATGACAGATTTAACATACACCAGCCCACTTCACACGGCGGGTCTCCAACGGAGTCAGGACTTGAAACCGCAAATTGCCAGCCACGAGTTCGTCACCATAACCACTAAGCTACCGTGGCCACTGAAAATCAGTACTGCTTCTTCGACAACAACTGCAAAGCGGCCGAGTTGGAGTAGTTAGCTGATCAGGCGGTAGATAACCATGAAAATGGAATTCGAAAGCTGGTCGTACGATATGAGAAAATGTTAAAGGAAATATATTAAAAAATAAATTTGAAATCAATGGTTCCAGGTGAAAATAAAATTATAAAACAAAATATCTTTTTTTTTCCCAATATCCAAACGGTATTTTTTTAAAGACATGATTGGTAAAATATCAGTGTTATGGACATAATTATTAAGTAATTCTTCTATTACATTATAATTAAACATACAAATTGTAACGGGTCTATCCGCGTTTTTCCTAATAATCCTCTTGGGGAAATACTTTCTTTAAATATTATTTAGTTGATAACTTCCTTCCTTCCGAAGAAGACGCGATATATGTAAATTATGTCGTGTATTTAAGTATTAGCTTTCAGATTCAAAAAAGTGAGAGAGAGAGGTTAGAAACTAAAGGATTGTCACGACTTCCTTTAAAAAAATAAATATTCTCTTCGTGTTACCGGATTTACCGTTTATTATTCTTTTCCTTAAACCACGCCACACTATTTACAATTATAAAAATGTCATAGGAGAAACGTCGGCATTTTCTTCGCCATGTGCATGCACGAGCCACGTTTCTTCTTCCGTCCCTTTCCACTCAAAGCTTAAAAAAACCAGTTCCACAGCTGTTCCACCAGTTCTTCTTCCTAATCTATAGTGCGCTACGTGCCAAGCCTCCAGTCAAGTTTTACAGCGCTACAAGCCAAGCCTTCACACTCACAGTCAAGCTTTTACAGGATAGTAGTGAAGATTAACGAAAGATAATAGAAAGCTAGACAAAGGTGTGCAGTAAATTATCTATTAATATTTATAATTGACGATTGGTCAATTTGATATTTGAATCGGATTAGCGTTGGCTTAAAGAAAATTATTAAATTTATACTAAATTAACTTATATCGTCTTCCTAGCTCTTGCTCCCTCAATTTAGTATACGGTGCAGTTCCTAATCTTAGTTGTTCAAGTTTGTTAGGTTGTTAAGCTTGTGAATAAGTAATGTTGTTTTGATTATGACTAGTTTTCCTTCTAACTCCCGTACACTGATGGTTGGGAAATCTAACCATCATTACAAAATGGTATACATAATTTATTGTTGAGATGTAATACGATGATATATATATTGCTGAGTAAAAGTAATGTATATTTTTCTTTTCCTTTCTCTAGTGCTTTGGCCCAACGTAAGCAATATGAAAAATCTATTTAACATTTTAATATCTGCTCACTATTACTATTATTCTACAGAATAAAATTTAACACATATTCCCTTCAAACTATTTTCTTTTAGTAACTTATCTTTTACACTCCACAACATCCAAATTCGAATCCGTCACGTTTTCTCTATTTGTTACCGAACAGCATGAAATCAAGACACGAAAAAGAAAAACAGAATGAGCGTTCCTTCTTTTTTTTATATCCTCTTTCCAACTACACAACATTTTATTTTTCCGGTGGCTCTTTTCGAATGCAGAAATGAATAAATTCCACCTCCTCCAAGTTCCCGGATCGAACACTCGAAGGGATCAGCCGTCCATATAGAGTCGCAGGTAACGCATAGCCCACTTAAGACATTTTTCAATGTTTGTCACGTTTTCAGCTCCAAATCGCCACAAATGCCAGAAATATGATCGATTGGCTATACATTTGACCCGCTGTTTATTTTAACTGAACTCACGCGTGTATTGATACTTCCCAACCACACACGTGATGTATGAAACCAGTGTTACAAATGGAATAATACATGCGCCAAGTACTGTACAAGGCGGTCAGATCCCGAAGAAAAGGTGGCGTGGGAGTTTGGGACAGAATAATAAAAAAGGAGAAGCCAAAAAGTAAATAAAAGAAAGTCGTCGAGACGATTGAGTTATAGGCTTAGCATAGTGCTTGTCACCTGCAGTGTCCTACGTGTTGTTGAATGGGTTGCAATATTTGGCGAGTTATCGCGCAGTTGACCAGAAAGTTATGTTTGGTATTTGTCTATATGGAATAACATCGAAACGTTTAGAACCAATGCATAAGAATATTTATTCAGAAATATTAAATCTTTGCTGAGATTACGGGTATAAATGGAAATTGATGTAATTTTTCTTTCTACTTTCAAGATGAATAACATAAACATAGCTATTTTACTCTACATCTATAGATATGGATATTCGATATTATTTTTTCGATTGAACTTGAAATTTTTCTAAAATGATAATTATGTCTTCAAAAATTAGCATTCCACTAAATAAATAAATAATAGATCTATTTATCTATGCTCCATGGAAACTTATTATGGACATTTCTTATTGCCATTACTGATTAAAATCATAAGCCAAGTGTATTTAAAAATATTTAATAATTTTTAAAATGATTTTGAATGAAAAAATGCAATTATGCAATTATTCCTTTTTAAACTAACACGATTTTCCACATGCCATGTCTATGGAGATTTGTTATAACCGTGCGTTAAATAATATCATATAACAAGAACCATATAACATTACAAAATGAGGATCGAGAAACGTGGATGAGAGAAAGAGGGAAATGATCTTATTTTATTTACGTAGGGAAATGGTTTTATTTATTTAAGTATTTGCGTGATTTTATTTAATTTATTACAGGAACATGAAAGCTATTGGCGATGGATCTTATAATTTTGAGTCTCGGTCAAGTAACGAAATGACTCTTAAGCTGGCCTCCACTCTTCAAACTTCCATACCACGTCAACGTGGGGATTTTGAGCCTTCACATATTTACCTCGCATTATCCCATCTAGATAGCGGTTCTTTAGTGACACCAGAACTTCAGAAAGAGAGAGGAAGATAAATTTTAGCTTGATAGTTATATGTGGAGAGAGGAAGAGAGGGAGATAAAAGAGAGAAGAGAGAGGAATGAGAAGAGAGAGATGAGAAAGGGAGAGGGAGCAGTAAGAGAGCAGAGAAGGTGGAGAGAGGGGAGGAGAGAGAGGGAAATAGAGAGAAAGAGAGAGAGAGAAAAGAGTTAGAGAGATGGAGAGAGAGAAAAGAGTTAGAGAGAGATGGAGAGAGATAGGGAAAGAGTTAAAGAGCAAGAGAGAGAGATAGGAAAGAGGAATACAAATAGAAAAAAAGTAAAATATTTGAAAGAATATCAAAAATATTAATTGTATGGTATATTTGAATGAATGTCTGCTTCATTCTCTATTAATGCTTGCATAACAATTTAATTATTAAAAGCACAGAACGAAAGAAATTTAAAGTGTGCAATTTTAATCGAATATGTCGAATTAATTTCTATGTAACGCAAACCAGGCTTATTATTCTCTGTAGTTACTTTACCACAAATATTACTTTGATATTTTATGCAACGTAATGAAAATGTTCTTTTGAAATAACAGAGCAATATAAACCAAAATTGCTTCCGCAAAAAATCAATAACCAACTAGATTTAATACTATAGTATTATTTTCGGATAATAAGGTTTTCTTTACAAGAGTTAAATATTTAATACTAACAATACAATACTGCTGATTAATACCCGATTTTCCTCTTTTTAGAGCAATGAAATAAGTTTGAGATCATTTGTTAAAAGTGAAACTTGCAAGAGATGTGAACCAACCATAATAAATGAATCACCAAAAAAATATTAATTATTTAGACATATCTATGCATTCAGGAATGTCTTCTACTTATGAGTTATTCGAATAGAATAGTTAATGAAGTTAGAATAATCAAGATGCATATTTAAGTAGAACGTTATTTCGGATAAATCAGACCTATTGACATTATAAGAGAATCATTATTTGAGAAGAAAAATGTGGAATAAAAATAAAAGACTTCGTCTTTATGAAAAACGAGCTTTGTGTTTCAAGATTTATTACAAATTTTATTAAGTTTCAGATATATAAATAAATTAAGTAGGACAGTTTCTAGAATTGTAATTATATTTAAAAAATTATCATGCTCCAACAAGAAATAAATAGACATTTCAAGTATTAAAGACTTCTGTACGTCATGTAAATATAATTTGTTTTAATAATAATAATAATAGATAAATAGATTGCATAAAATTTTTTTAGATAAAATAAAAATAAAATTGAAAATTTTAAATAATCGGTTGATATTAAAAGATGCACAAGTACCATTGAGAAATGTTTAATTACTTTTTAAATTCTGTATGGGTTTTTAAGATACAAGTGTAGCAGCGATAGCCTAGAGGTC
The DNA here is from genome assembly GCA_019973975.1 of Trichonephila clavata. NCBI lineage: Eukaryota > Metazoa > Arthropoda > Arachnida > Araneae > Nephilidae > Trichonephila > Trichonephila clavata. Next base: position 124,195 of record BMAO01033634.1, on the reverse strand, counting down.
TAGGTTATGAACTCGTGGTTGACGTTGCCGATTCGCGGGTTTGAGTCCTGATGCATCTAAAGACCCGCCATGCAAAGAGGCTCTTCTTCTTTAGCACGACAGCCCGGGGTGGCCAAGGCTTTCCTCAGAACATCCCTCCATCTTGTCCTCCGGGAGGCGACAGTTCTCCAATTGGTCACTTTCAGCACTTTAAAATCTTCTTCCACACAATCAGTCCATCTCAGCTTGGGTCTCCCTCTGGGTCTGTTCGAGATGGGTTTATAATTAAAGATTCTTGATGTCATAGATGAGGGATCCATTCGACAGACATGTCCCGCGAATCTCAAGCGGCATATTTTGATGTAGTTGACGATGTCAGCTTCCTTAAAGAGTCTGTTGAGTTCAAAGTTGTACCTGTGTCTCCAAATTCCGTTATCATTCACAGCCCCAAAGATCTTCCTCAGGACTTTCCTTTCAAAAATAACAAGTTGATTTGTCTGGGTCTTTGTTAGAGTCCAGGTTTCACATCCATAGGTAAGAACAGGTCTTATAATAGTTTTATACAAAATAATTTTTGTAGATCTTTTTATCAATTTCGATTTTAAAAAAGTTCCAAGGCCATAAAGGCAGCGATTAGCAGCAAGAATTCTTCTTTTTAGTTCAAAGCCTATGTCATTACAAGAGTTAACATTGGAATCCAGATATGTAAAACTGTCAACCAGTTCGACTTTAAGATTTCCAACTTGAAGGGCCACAGGGCTCACTGCTTTTGTCACAGGCATGTATTTAGTTTTATCTGCATTAATATTAAGATGCATTTTTTCAGCAGATGCTTTGAGAGCGCTGAATGCTTCCATTAAGGCACTTTTTGTTCTTGCGAATGCAAAGAGGCTGATGTACGTTAAATTAGTCGAGGCCTCAAAGTCCTCATCTTGACGATGCATAGAATTTCTAGGGACCAACTTAGGTGTCGTCCTCGTCACTTAATAGCAGTTCAAAGTTACGAGGTCCATAGCCAATACCCAGGAGGTCCACCATGTTTCTTTACAGTTCAGCGTTAATAAACCCTTACTCTAGGATAGAAGTTATGTGCTGGCCCATGGTAAAAATAAACATCCAAAAAATAATATTCGGCGTTTAATGCTAAATAAACTAATAAAAATATGAAAAGAGAAAAAATATATTTAAAAATGGGAAAAAAAAAAGACTTAGTTAAACTATACATTATTAAAATCAACACACAAATTTAATTATTTAAATTATTAAAAACATAAATGAATTAATTAAATTTAATTTAAAGATATTAAATTCAATTTTAAAGCTAATTTGAGTAATCATTATTAAAATTTTCATAAAATTATGCAATATATAAAAACTCCAGCGATTAATTTACAATGCTTTCTTGCTCATAAGAATGTTTATTAAAGGGGAAAAAAATAAAGCTTAGGAATTTTGAAGTGTTTTTAATGATTGCATATTATAAAAAGTTTTCAATTTTTAAGTAAAAGAAAAAAAAATCAATGTTTTTTTTTCTGACGTAATATCTTGTCGAACTTTATTTTTTCATCGCTTTATCTTCTAAAAAATGAATGAAAACTTAGAATAAGTCTTATAAGAGTAAAGCTCTTGAAACATTAGTTCGCTTGAAATATTTTGATATCTTAAATAAAAAAATTATTTTTTTTCTAATGTTAAGTTAATGCGTACTCTTGTTTTTTCTTTATTTGTAGTTAAACTTGTTAAACAAATTGACGAGCATATAATAATCACTATAAATTGGGATTACTGACATGAAAAATTCAAGTTGTTGTGTTTATAAAGTATAGTTAATAAGATTTCTAAAAATAAATTTTTCTGATTTACTATGAACTTTTTATACTATAATTTTTTTGGAATATAAATGGTAAATCTAGTTCAGCCACAAGTTATAAGAGAATTTGATTTATTTTAGAAGGAACCAGGTTTAATAAAATGCTTTTATTAGATCTTGATTTTATAAAGATGTTTTGTTATATTTCTAAAAGATTTTTGGGTTATAATATAATACCTTTCACTGAATATTGTTAAAATAACGTGTATAATGAATCCTGAAGTATTTTTTAAAAATTTAAGTATTAAAAGGAAAATTAGCATTTGAATTTAAACTTGTTTACTTTAGTATCCTTATAACTTTGAAAAAAACTCAAATAATTATGTAGATTTTAATATATTCCCTACAAAATGTATTTTACATAACCAAAAAGTAAAAATATAGCTTACAAGAAATCCAATTACACGCAATATATGGTTAAATTTTGTAACGAGTACAGTTAGTACTTTACAATTTTAATGTAATTTTTGCAGACACAGTGTATGTCTATGTGCATTATTTGGATGTATAATTGCAAATTTCATGTTAAATCTATACAGCCGACTTGATTATAAGAATGAATTTTTTTTTTCTTTCTCTTAATGATATATTCACCCGCAAAACTTGATTGTAAAGTATTAAAGGTATAATGATAGGAGATAAAAAAATGTCCCACAACTGATATTGCTTGTTACAAAAAATATGAATAGATTTGTTTTTAATTTATGAAAAATAAATAACATTATAGCTTTTGTCTTCATAATCCATAACCAAGAAAAATGGATTAAACAACTAAGATATACAATAAAAGATATATATAACTTAGAAAATGCAAGAAAAATATCAACTCTACGCAGGGATTAGGGATTAATCAGTTTGTTTTCTCTTTAAATGCATTCTTGCACATTTGTAGAAGAATACATTTAATTCTTCTGGAATATCGGAAATATTCTGGAAATATTGTACAAACAACTTCTACCAACTTCTATGCTCTTTATGCTCCTATTACCAAAGAAGGAAATTTTTCTAAATCATACGTAAGAAGTATGAAAAACAAATAATTACATTATTAGCAGCATAAACAAAACTTTATTTATAAAATATAGTTTACTCATTTATTTTAATTATTTAGAAAACAATCCATGGAAATTAAAACGATCAAGAATAGGATATTTATAAGTATTAAAAAAATCCACCGTATGTCAATTTTCTACCTCATGATTGATGTATTCAATCAAATGTACAAAAGAAAAAAACCGCAGAAATAAAAGAATAAAGAAATTAATTTAATTAAAAAGGCGTATTATTTAATAACCAATTGCTTGCAAACCAAGCAAAAGCTTAACCTAATTTCAGACATTTAACCCCACCTCACGACCAATGCAATCTCTCTCTTCCTCGTCTTATTCCACCGAGATAAAGCATACCCAAACCACAAACCTTATGTAATTATTTACCCTACAAATCTCTAAGCAAGTGTACTTGTCCCTCCTATCAGGACTCATTTCCTGCAAATTAGTGCACGCTACCTATTCCCTATTCCAGTCAGTATCTCTCCAAACAATTCCTGCTGGTAGAAGATTACGTCTAAAGTGTCACTCACCTTGGCGGCCACCCCAAACGAGCCAAGTGACAGGACAAACCAGCAACCCTGTCCTTCGGCACGGAGCATTCCGCTAAGTCCTGGGGAAGTATTGTCGCCGTAGAAGTCAAGACACACATCCAGACATCTAAGAGCAGGAGAACTTGGAGCATCCATTATGCAATAGTGTTGCCGCGAAGGGAATGCTCTCTTGAAAGTCAAACGGCAAAAGCACGATATGGAATGGAATCACTATTACTTGACTTTTCCCTGACACCTCTACGACATCAAAGACCCAGTGAGGGTCCTCGGGGGATACTGCCTTTCCTTTAAACCGGAAGTTATTCCGGGAGAGGAAAGAAGGCTTTAATTCTTTATTCGCCCTCTAGGATTCCTGTTTGGGTGTACAAATCAAATGGCGGGAATATTAACTTGAAAGGATTTTCAAGCGTGTAAAGGGATGCGTTTTATCTCCTTATCTCTCCGACAAATGTGCGAGAAATATGGATCTTCAAAGGAAGGAAAGGGGTTGGGGATGTAATTTGTCGGAGAAGTGTGTGGTTGCACGTGTTGGCCATTAAGCTGGCTGGGTGTTGGGATTTTATTTTGTTAGCCATACAGTTTGATCTGGAGTCTGGTTCATGTATTTAAGTCTACGCTTAGAGATGCGTATTTTTCTTCATTTACACGTTTCAAGTATTTTTTTTTATTGTGACTTCTATGTATACTTCCTGTTTTACCTTGGTTAAAGAAAAATGTTTTATTAAGTAACGTGGCTTTCTAAAATGTAATCAGTATTTAAAAAACAAAATTCTATACTGAAGTCAGGGCTAATCTCACACAAAAAGACCGAATTTTTCAGTTACAAGACGCACTTTTTTTTTAACTTTAGATGAGTGAGTGGGTGTTTATGAACATCCCACTGAGAAACAACACTAGAACTATTGGCGATGGATCTCGTAAACTGAACTTCAATCAAGTGAAGAGGCCGACAAATGAGCTGGCATGCCCTATCTTAACTACCACACCAGGCTAACGGGAGGACCAAAAGATTCAACTCGCATCAATGCTTATACACGGAACTCGAACTCCTAATATGACGACCATGAGTTAGTGACCATAAGAACTAGGCTACAACGGCCATCTACTTTACTTTAGATACTGGTATTTAAAAAAAAAGGGTGCATCGTATGCAACGAAAATAAACATCTACTAAATCTTTTTCATTTTACCGCTTGAATTCCTTTTAAAAATGTTTTATTAGAGGTTTGTATTGAATTTTGCGGTACATCATATACAAAAGAGCTTGAATATACATGGAAGAATGATAGTACAATATCCAACTCAGACATAAAGATTTTTCTTTATCTTCTAAAACCGTGGTGGGCATTACGTCGATTGCGATCGACCGGTGGACCACCAAGACATTTTGGGGTGACCGCCTAAAAATTTTACCAGTTAGAAATTATGTATTACAAGTAGCCCGTGCCCTGGAAAAGTCTGCCCACCCCTGTTCTAAAATGTCAAATTCTTTCTTTGTCAGGGAGCATAAGGTATTCAGAACATAGTGTGATTTTAATATAAAATAGCCGTGCCTGAGAGACATTACATTAAATGATGTATGTTATCAAAGTGCATTGACACTAAGAGTGTTAAATGGAAATTCTCAAAAAGTACTTTTCACAATAACTTAAAAGTAACTACAGTACTTTTTTAAAGTTTTATTTTATGGTTAATTTATAAACTCAACGAAATTTACTTTAAACATCGAATACTTTTACGACATTACAGCATATTTTTCGGTGTACATGACGCAATTTTTATAATAAAAATTGGTAGAGATAAGGTGCACTTTATGTAACGAATGTATAAATTTCCGAGCTTTTTTTACTTTACCACACGTACTAGTTTTAAAAATGTTTTCTTTGAAATTTGCATTAAATTTTGTGATGCATCATGTGCAGAAGAGTGTCAACATACAAAAAAGCATGATAGAACTAAACTTACCGACATAATATTTTCTAGATCATTTAAGGGTCACAAATTCGTCGTTGGCGAGCATAAAGTACACACATAAAGAACATAGTGTGATTTTAAAATACTAAGCCCTTGCCTCAGAGGTATGACACTATTTGAAGCATATTTTCTAAGTGCAGAGACAATATTTAATTCAAATTGACGACAAAAATAATTAATGCTCATTTGAAATTTAAAAGTAAATGCAATGATTATAAGTTTTTAATTATATTTTTAAATATTAAACTTAAACGAAAAACTCCGTTATATTTAGCCTTTACTTCAATCATCAAACACTTTACAGAACTACTTCGTTGATAAAATATTATGAATTTAGACTAGACGTGTACAATACAGGAGGTAGCAGTATGACTCACACAAAGTCTTAAAATTGTTTACTTTCTTGCATCTGTTTCTATAAAGCATTTTTAAAGCATTTTGGATTTAAAATTTTTGGTCTATTCATTTACATATTTATTTGGTAAAACTATATTAGAGATCAAAAATTTTAAATCTCTGATTTGTTAATGAACAAATTTTTTCAACCTGATTATTGTACAAAAAAAATTAAATTTGCATCTTATATATAATTGCAACTAAATATCTTAGTGGCATTTATCTATAATTCATAACCTTATCTTCTGTTATACGCATATTGTCATCTGTGATAAATAAGTAGAAAAAAATACTTTTCTAGGAAGCTATATATTTTAATTTTTTGTAAATTATTTTAAAAGGTTTAACTGCAACTGATGGTATTAAACTATTTCATTTTTGAAAGGCAGACCTTCTAAATTAGCTTTAGAAATTATTCTAAAAACGTTTTATACCTTTTATTTTCTTTCAAATAAGACGCTTAATTTCAAATAAGATTTCAAGTACAAAAAAAAATAAACATACAAAATGCAAAATTTTTTACTTTTACGATAACTCCAATGAATGAAAAATCATCATCCCAAAAATATATCTCAAACTACTCTAAATAATGAAATTACCAATGAAAAATTAAGAACATTAAAAGAAAAACTTTCACAAAAATTTCTATATTTTTTTTTCTTTAATCTCTTTTTTTATACTTAAAAACATATAAGCTTTGAAAAATATTTTTTATCAAGATGAACTTTTTTTTTACATTTATAGTAGTAAATATTTTAAATGCGTATCATGTTCTAATTCAAAAAGAAATTTAAAACTATTCGTAAATGTTTTTATATCTCTTATGGTAATGATCTATTCATCGAATTTATCTCCTACATATTTAACTGATCTAAAAACGACTGCATAAAAACTAAAATGGAACATTAGAAAAGCATAAAAATGCTTTTAAAAAGAAAATAAAACTAAAAAAGCCCCATAAAATTTTAAAACAGTTTAGAAATAATTGCTAAGGTTAGCTTTAAATTTCATTTCTTTTTGCAATGGACCAGATATCTTTCAAAGGTACAAAAACACTTCCATACGTTTTTAGAAATAAAATATTTATTGTTTATAAATTACTTAATTAGAAATGCGTAAGTATATAGTCTTTTTTTCATATCACAGTCCAAATTCTGTTTCCAAATTATAACTTCAAAAGTAAAACGCTTTGGAAGAAACGAAAATTATGTATACACAGTGAAAATTCCACTAAACGCGAAATTGAAGACTGAAATATTTTTTTCGTGTTAAAAGATATTAAAAAAAAAGAACCATATATCAACAAAATTAAATTTATTAGAGTTTATATGTTACTTATATAGATATGTATATATTCATATATTTAATGAAAATCAATGAAAGAAACAAAGAAAAACAAAGACAAAACATTGACAAAAACAAAGAAATTTAATACAAATTTTAAATTTTTTTTGAAAAACTAAATATTTATTGATTTTTTAGAAAATGATCTGATATTTTTCGTTGCATTGTTACTTAAGCATCAAATTGTTCGATGCCTTCCATTTTGTTATTCATTCCCCCCATTGGAATGTTTGTCTAAATAACTGCGCATACTTTTCATGATGTTCCTCATTTCGCATAAAGTGGGAACAGAAGCTGTTGTGAATTACGTACCAGGTGGTCTGAGTGGGTGGAGTGTATTTGACACCACCCTCAGACCCCACGTGGTCTAACTAGATAGAAACCATATGTAACGGATTCTGTCTCAGTTGAATCTTGAACTTGGCTTCAGCATAACTAGACGTGCTGTTGTTTACTCGTAATTCTTGGCTTTGGCATTCCAGGTGCCGTTGTTTACTAGGATTTTTATCTCGAATATTAGAATTTATTCTATTTTTTCAGTCTAATTTTTGTTTCGGTTTAATTTGTTAAAGATTGTTAAGTTTATTGTTGAAAGATATTGTTACCAATAAATCCAGGAAAAAGACAATACTAGGACTCCAGAATATTATTATTATTATTATTTAACACCACACACACGCAACAGTATATTTATTACAGAAGCTGCATTATTCATTTCATTATCTTCGTCGGAATCTGCATCAATGATATTTTTTGAGCTTTGATAAAACTCCAAAATGTCTTTGTTTGCCATAATTAGAGCTGTACTCACATTATCATCCTCTACTGCAATGAGTTCTTCCGATAATACAATAGGACTGTCCTATCCGAAAGGTGTTTTCGTATTTTGTCCATTCCCAGAAGGGAAATCTTTTCGTGTTAAGCGATTTTAGTTTTGTGCATGAAAATACATAGTACTTTGTTGGGACCGTTGTATTATTTCGTGTTAACCAATATTTCGTCTTAAGCGTTTTCGCGTTAAACGTATTTTACTGTATATAATCAATAAGATTAATTTTAAAAAATAGGGGATGGGAGAAGTGCTTTAGAGAATTTTTTAAAAAAAATGCTAGCAAACTATAATCTAACTCTAGAAAACAAAGCCATTTTTTCAAAACCTGCACTTTTTTTTTACAGCGGCAGGATATTACGGAACTGTAAGCAAGGTATTGTCATTCATGTACGAAAATGGGTTTCGGGTACATCAGCAACATCATGAATTATTCCCATATTCGAATACATTTCAATAAAATCCGATTTTTTTTTTTTTTTTTTGCATTTCTCTTCCTTCTTAAGCATTGGCGGTATTTGAAATGATGGAACTTTCAGCTCAGCAAATATTTATTTCCGAGGCGTTCGAATAATGTTATTCAGATTTTTGAAAAGGCACACAGCGGTGAAATTCGAAAATCAATTTCATAAAGATGTCTGGCGTAGGCGAAAAAAAACCGCTCCTTGCTCTATTAAAAAATAGTTGCTTTATTGCGTGCTTGATCCAAAACCGTGGAAAATGGAAATATTATGACATGACACTAGCTGGTGCAATGAATTTAAATATATTTTCGAACAAGGGAATCAAAACTTTCTGAAATCCTAAAACAAAAGTGCAGTTAAATAAATAAATTAGGTTTCTTGAATGCATTTTTTTACTATATTTATTATATTGTCTTAGAATAAAAATATTATTAAAGAATAAGAAAGCAAGTCTATTTTGGTACTATTGTGAAAGATCCTTAAAACAAAATTGGAGAAGTAAACTATAAATCTCAAAAGTAATTTTAGTGGGTTAATAAATTATTTCATATGAAGAATCAACAAGCCAATAGAAAGAGAAAATAAATAATACTTATAAAATACAATAAGAAAAAGTAATAGAATATAGCTTGTTCTATTCATATTATTTTCGTTTTAAATAAAATCCCTCTAAATAAATCCAGAAGGCAAATTTCTTTAGATAACAGAATATTGTTAGCATAGAAAAATAAATTTCAGAGCAACACAACAAAATTCATTTATTACATATCCATACCAAAGCTTCAGAAATTTGATGAAAAGCACTATAGAAAAAGTGACAAACTTAAAAAAAAGCATGTTTACGTTGAAATACTACTTTTTACTTTCGGTAATACTATTATTCAGCTTTAAGCTTACAATATGATAATACGAAAGAGTTTTTTCTTCCTGATTAATAAAATAGAAATTGTGATACTTATATTAAATGAAAAGAAGTCACATAAGGGATGTATAAGTACTCATCAATTTTTAAATATAATGAAAACAATGAACTATATATTTAATGATTCTAATAATACTGAAGTAAAAAAACATTTGTGTAGGTATTGTTTTTCAATAATTGAAATGCAGAGAGTTTAGTTTCATCCTTAAAATATTTTATTGTGCATAGTTATAAATTTCTTGTATGTATATATTACTTTTTAAATATTTTATACTCACAATCAGAAAAGTATTGTACACTTTAAATAAATATAAATTTCGAAAAATCTTTTTTTTTAAACTTTAAATATTTTTAAAGGGAGAATTCGTTATAACTACTGTGTATTTTATAAACAAAACATCATCTACTCATTTTAGCTTTACAGAGAATTTAGCTCTATAATTTTTAATTTAAATTAACAATATCATGTATGGAAAAAAATATTTTTTATTTTATTTCAGATTTATACTTTTTTTAAAGAAATTTTACAGAAAAATAATTTTTTTTTGAAAAATATTTATTGCAAAGTTTTGAAAAGAACAATTTTAGTCAAATCCAAGTATATGTACGTATGTGCCTGTGTATTTCATATATATATATTCTTCTTAATGATCCAATTTATTTTGATTGATGTGATCTCACTCCCTCCCTCACTCACTCACTCACTCCCTCACTCCCTCCCTCACACACACACACACATACACTGCTTTATGTAAAACTTTAAGTGGAAAAATCATTTGATTTAATAGATTATCTCAAAAAGAAATCCAAATTTCGAGATAAACATGGCAGCTCATAAACTGTACTAGATTTCAATGCTTTCTTGAAGTTCTGGTTACGTGCAAGCTATTACAATGAAATAGTCGATTGATAAAAAACTACTTAATTTTTGTACGAGTTTTACTTTCATCTGATACGAATTACAGGAGAACTTATCACAGTTTTGACATATTTTTGAAAATTATGTTCATTATAGGTGAAAGCAAGCATTTGGTAATTGGTCAGGTACAATTTATTGATATTAAGAATAATTTTAGATAGTAAATTTTTTTTTATAAATGAAATAAACAAGACTTCCACAAAGAAATTTCTGTCTAACTCTTACCTCTACTTCTGATTTTACTTGTATATTGCTCAGTTTTCCTATGTAGGATTGAAGCAAGAACGTGCACAATGCAAGGGTCCATAAAAACCCAGATCTCTCATTATAAATTATTTCTTAAAATATGAATATTTTAGAATACCAATGAGTTAAAAATTAGATTTCTTCCTTTTCTCCTTGAAAAAGTATGCTTAGGGTTGAATTCGGGTAATCTAGTGTTAAGCTCGCTAGTCTAATAATTCGCAGTCGAGCTACAAGTTTGAATCTTAATTCCGTGAAACTGGTCATGTAAAATAATTAAGGCTTCTTAAGATAATAGTAACTGGATCTCTAAATCCTTACATGATGGATGGAATTGAAGAATGAGATATATCACCTAAGAAATGTCCTTTTCTCATTTAAGTGAAAACTAAAGAGGTCTATTGTTAATATCCTTTGCACATTTCTTACAGAGACGTTAATTTAGACGAACCCAACTTCAAAACGAATAGATCTAGTTAAACAATTTTTCTGAATACTACTACTTATAATATTGTTTCTTCGATTATGTTTTGTATTATTTTATATTAATAACGTAAAGATTGGCTTTTATCAGAGATATAGAGAAATTGTTATATTGGTGGCATAACCTTTATATACAGGTATAGGGCAAAATAATAGGAACCCCAGTGAAAAACTGAAAATTTTTTATTAGTAAAGGGTTGGACCACTTTTGGCCTGAATGACAACTAGCATCCGACATGGAATCGACAAATAAAGGTCTTGAACAAAGTTCATCGGAAATCACACCCATCCCTCATGCAGGGCAGCCCCGAATTCAGGTATTGTGCGTGGTGGAGAAAACCGAACACGGAATTTGTTCTCTAAAACCCCCACAAACCCTCAATGTTCAGATCAGGTCAAATCAGGTGACTGGGGACATCACGTTAGATGTTTCTCTTCCTCATCATGCTTATATTAACATGTTTGAACACAGCGAGTCGTGTGAACAGGGTCGTTTTCATTTTGGAACACAGGACGTTCTATTGGAAAGAGAATCTAAAGCATAGGTTGAAGATGATCTGCGAGAATGCTTCGATAATGGTCGCTGTGATCATCCCCCTCAAGACAAGGAGAGCCCCCAATCTACGGGAAGATATTGCACTCCACACCATCACAGAAACCACTTCGTGTTTCACGGCTGGAACCATGAAGTCGACATGAAATGCCTCTGCCAGTGTTTGCCAGACGAACACACATCCAGTGGTTTGGAGTGAGTGAGTGAGTGAGTGAGTGAATATTTACGTCGCACTGTTCAGCTACACGATTGCTTTTGGCGAGTGGTTTGGAATAATGTAAACAAGGATTCATCAAACTAGATGCCATGTTCCTTTTGCAGTTGTGCCCAGTGCAGGTGTACTCGGCAGCATTGTAGTGTTTTCATAGCATTCCGTGCCGAAACTAAAGGTTCTAAAATAGCTACTCTGTCACGAATATTCGCACCATACATCTTTTGTTGAATAGTTTTCATGGATATGGGGCTTTGAAGGTGGGTATTCATGTCGGACGTTAGCGGCAGTGTAGTTTTGCGTTTATGGGCGAGTATCCTATTCAACACATACATGTCACGGTCCTTCAACTTCGGCTTACGCCCCTTGTTGTTCTTCGCAGAAGACACCTTACCCAGTTCTGTGTAGGCGGCCATAACTCTTGACACAGTGATCTTTGAAACAGTTACAAAGTTGGCTGTTCAGGACACGGACGCTCCAGCGAGGCGAGCTAGAATTACCTGCCTCTTTTCACGTCGAAGAGGTCAGATATAATCAAATTTTTCTAGAAACAGAATTTTATCATGCAACTCTCACACTGCCAAATGCTTGACTGATACTTTCTCTTTTACCACCGCTAAGTGGCACACTGCTGCGACCGTTTATTAAACGATCGAAGGACGACTCATTTTTAGATGGTTGTTCCTATTATTTTGTCTTATACCAGTTAGTAACTGACATAAACCTTTTTAATTGACTTAAACATAATAACACTAACATAAACGTATTAACTAAACATGTTAAAAAACATGTATTTTTAGGTATTTTATGATAGGATTTGAGAGTAGAGGTTAATACTAAAATTTCTATTATAGAATATTTATATGATAATTATTGAAAAATACATGGAGTAATTTTTTTAGATCATAAAATATATAACTAGTGCAGTCAAAATCAACATGTTATTGTATTTGACAAAAAATAACTCAGCGAAAAGATGCAAATTAATTAGAAAATGCGAAAGGAATGCAATTTCTTTTTGTTAATATTTTAAAACAAGAGCCTCACATACCATCGGAAACGGTGAAAAAAAGCGCATGCAAAAAATTTCGAAAACCTACCTTTAAAAGAAAAAAAAAAATCGAAACAGTTTTTTTTCCAGCAAATGAAAAAAAATGCACAATGATGAAATAGATGTATTCAGCCCTAGTTCAAAAAGATGCTAGGTAAGCTAGGTAACCGGAGAAAACATTTTACGATATCTAGGATTCCAATTTAGTAATAGAAAGGAAGAAAAAAAAAGCAATGTCAAACATCGAATTAATTTTGTTTCGGTTTTCGGCGAGCACCATGAAAAAATAATTCAGAAAAGTCTTAAAAAACAATAGACATCATAATAAAAAGTATTCTCCGTGAGTAAAATAATAAGCATTTTTTCTTTCTTTCTGAAGTTCAAATTATGCACCTCTCTTCCACAACCATTCCGAAATAAATACAATATAAATAGGGTTTCACTGAATATTTGAAACCGCGTACCTTCCTCTGAGTAATCCTCAGAAGTGTATTTTAGAGATGGTCTCAGCGTTATAGGGTCACTAAATTTTTGATGTAGTTCTCTGAATTAAATACAGTGGGACTGTCTCCAAAATTATTTGATACCATCGTGGTCCAAATTTAGGTTTTATCACACTTTTTTCACTATAGTAAAGGGCATTTCTGCATTAGGTACCTTGGCAACTACTGAAGTAATACTATACATTTATCACAGGGTTGAAATGTGGATAGATTGAAGTGTAGATAAATATGTTGTAGTTGTTGTTGTTTCAAATCCCCTTAGAGCAGGAAAGCCTACACGAAGTCCATATGATCTTTCTATGTATGAATGCCACAAGTCAGATCTTGATCTCCAAACAACTGTCCCTGGGAAATTCCCCAGCAGCCCAGAAGATGAGCAGAAGAAGTAGGGACAGGTAAAGAAAGACTTTATCCCCTGCAAAAATGTCATACCACGCAGGTTACCTCTTCTAAAGCACGCCAAGGCCGTCTGAAGAGCCCTGGATCTCCTGCACTGTAGAGATTTATTTATTTATCCAATGCTCGTGCTTGGCTTTATGACCATTTGACGCCGAGCCTCCCAGTACCGATTGATGATGTCATCAGTCGGGTATTCATCGAGTCTAATGCATTGAAGCAGGTGGTCGCCAACCATTTTGGCATGGTTGCAGAGTGGGCAGACCTCGTCAGCAACCAGGCCAAGACAGTGGAGGTATACTCCCAAAAAGTCATGTCCGGTGGTTAGGTGAAAGTGGGCAACAGCCTCGGCTCTCTCCAGGGGCTTCGGGACCTTTTTGTTTGGGGGAGGGAGTAAAGTTACACATGTCCGTGGCATTTCTCAAGGTACACGTGCTCCCTGGGTGGTGCTAAATGTGTAACAGCGATCGCCGTTATCCGAGCACTGCAGAGATAGGTCAGGACGCTTAGCTGAGTACACCAAAATAGGTCAGGACTTTTTGCTGCGTACACCAAGATAGGTCAGGACTTTTAGCTGCGTACACCAGTGGTGAGCAGGAGGTTTTCGCCAAGTCAGATTCATTTTAACTCTGTGGAGGGAATGAGTTTCAGCATGGCTCAAGACAGAGGAACTGGGGGCAAAGAGATCACAACCCCTACCAAACAGCTCATCAGCGATCTCGTTACCAGAAACATCTACATGCTATGGTATCCACTGGTAAACACTTGTTTCCTCTGACCAAGCCTAGTCAATTTGGAAATAGTATCCAGACCAGTAATGTCCATAATCTTTGGCTAATTCTTCAAATACCGGAAGGAGCTCCTGCTGTCTGTCAGGATCCAGATACTGTCATTATTAGAGTTGAGAGCATGATCGAGAGATAGATAAATATTATGTATATTATATATTTGCTTATAAGAAACAGCGTTAAGAAACAAAATAACATAAAAATTCCTTTCTTTCTTTTTTGAAATATAAACAATTCTAATTTATATAGCGTAGTATCCATAAAGGTAAATACATGTTTGAAATAATATACGACAAAAAATACACTTTCATAGAATTTTAATTCAAGTAGAAGTTTAACTTCACTACATAGATAAATTCCCTAAAATGATGCACCGTGTAGAGGAGCGCACGTTGCACGTTAAATCTGTCGAGGTTCAATATCCTCCAATTGGTGTGGCGTGCTAATTAGAGAAAAGGGATGCAAAGTAAGGTGTCAACTTCGTCTCTTGACCGAGGTTCAAAATTATGAGATTCGTGGCCTATAGCCCTTGTGTTGCTTTATAGTGTGACGTTGATATAATTCTTACCTACTCCCTAAATGATAGTAGATATGGCCAAATTATGTAAATTTTTAAGCCATGAAATGAAATAGCATTTTGCCCTTGAAGTCCTCAATTTTTTAAAGGCAAAGGCTTCGACCTCAAGTGAAGACATTGTCTTATTCTGGACTCTGCCTCCATAAACTCTTTGAGAATATTTTTAATCGTCAAATGTTATCCCCGGACATATTCTATGGAAAGTAAGAAATCGTATGGCTCAAACACGTTTGTGTAATTTAAGCTTGATGAGAGCTTTGAAAAGGACATATTATTAACAGTTTATATTGAAAGCATAATTAATTGTTTCACATATTTAAAATGCTGAATATAAATTTTCTATGAAAACCATTTTCTCAAAGATTATTATTTTTTTTTTGCTATATGTATATTCACCAAATTCAATAAAGGGATCGCAAATGCGGTTTATTTTTGCATAAAGGTTCAGGTCCTTAAGAAGTTTTAAGATGTTATTTATTTTTTTAAACTTTTTAAACCAAAATACTTGGCTTTCTTGGAATTGGAGCAGGACGAGGGGGGGGGGGGACAAACGTTTATTATGTTGTTTTGAATCGATATTGTGTTTGTCTGTATTTCACTATGATTATTCACTTTCTTTCTCTAAAAATATTTAAGCAATATTAAATGTGATAAAATCAAGTACACTTTATTATTTAAAAAAATTGTTGGTTAGATGTAATTTTGCAGGAATATAGAAATCTATCCTAAAAACATATTTGCTCATAATATCTATTTCGAAATACATTGGAATGTTTTAAAAATAAAAATGAATATTCGAATCGATGAATATATGTAATATATAGAGAATACTTCTCTGCTACATATTATCAAAATGAGAGGGCTACTTGAGATCTGAATCATGAACATTGTTTTGGAATTACATGAAGGTGATTAGCGAAGAATTTTGTTCTATTGTGAATCTAAGTCAGAACAACGAGAACAATACTTCAGGCAATTTCTCTCTCTCTCTCTCCTTCCCCTAATTCTATTTGAGAGGTCGCCCAAGTGGTGGTTCACAAGAAAATTTTGCTAGTCCCCAGAAAAATGTGGAATACATTTATTTATCACATTAAATTATGTTTTAAGATGCATTGAAAGATAATTCAATTCATTACATTACGTGAAAAATTATAAAAACGCTACTTCATAGAATAACGTCATTTCATAGGAATGTATAATGCTAAAGGTTTGATACACTTAAACCATTTTTTAATTATGTTGTTTTTATAGTTTTTGTTTATTTTATTATGGTTTATTCATAAAGATTTTATAATTTGGTTAAAATTAATAGCTTCATTTTATTAACTAGGTACATTTTATGTGTTCTTAGATCACATTTTTTTATAAATATATTTAACACTTAAAAAATTCTATAAAAAGTCCGCGGGATTTAAATGATGAATTTACTAGTCCGTGAGGTCAAAAAGTTTGGCGACCTCTGTTCTATATCACGTCATACGAGGATTTAAAATGCAGCAACTGTCATTAATCCATATATCTGCCTTAAGGTGAGTTAGTGCTTATTAATGTCCCACTGTAAGCAATGCAAGGGCTATTGGCGATGGACGTGATGAATCTCGGCCAAATCATGAGGACTATACCTGAGCTGGCACTTTCTCTCCAAACTACCACACCCCTCCAACGAAAATGACATTGAACCACGACAGATTTAATGTGCATCAGCCCCTCAACACGGTAGGGTTTCATGGGTACCAGATGACCCACCATTTACGAGTTTGTAACCATGTCTACTATTACCTTTATGAAATACAAGAATCGAAGCTATCACTGAACTTGAAAACTAATAAGAGAGTTGGGACCATAACTACCAATTCAGATGTATTTGAAACATGTTGAATGTTATAATGTAGAATATTTAAAAATTCCGTATAAGAACCTAAATAAATAATTGAGTATAAAAATGGTCGATAATTATAAAAATTTAGTCACGAATGTTTGGCAGCATCCATATTTGCACAACTGATCGCTGAAAGATTGAGATAAGCGTTACCATTTTTTCCCCGAGTCTCGCATTTCTTCAAAAGAACGTTGAATTAAAAACAATTTCATCTTCACACACAAAGTTCTTTCCAAGAACCATGAATATTCATAAAAAAAAAAGATTAACATTAATTAATTCCAGAATGAATAATCCGTTATCAATTGCAGTTCTTTTTTTTGCGAAAGTGCTTTAGAATAATGTTTAATTAATTCATTAACACAAATTAACCTACTTTTAATATCGTGTCTTCTCGTGAATAGACGAGAACAAAGAAGTAGCTTGTTTTATGTGGATTAGAAGGATTATTTCTGTAGTAAAATTTGTGAATGCATTTAAGAAAACTCTGTTGGAAAGTTGTCAAGAGAATTGCATTCATTTACACTGTATCATTAAATCAAGCTTATACAAACAGCCCTTTGTACACATTTCATTCATCCTTCTTAGTTATTTCTCTGTATTTAAAGAAATTGGCTTCAAACACATACAAGAGGAATTTTCCGAGAAAATATGATTAATGTTGTTTTGTGACTTATCATTTTTGCTATGTTGTTTTAGATTTTTTTTAAATTAAAATAATTTATTTCTAGTTATCCAAATAAGCGAAAAAGTTAGGAGGATTCATATATATTTGTTTTAATAGTTTCTCTCTTAATAAGGACATCAAATAATTTTAAACGAAAATATGTATAGTGTTATTCTTACTGATGTTAAAACTGACAAAGTATGATTCTTACAGTAGTTGAAATTGATATAGTATGATTCTTAAAAATGTTGAAACAGACATATAATAAATGATTCTCTCTTACTGATGTTATACCCAACATAGTATGATTCTTACTGATATTCCAACATAAATAGTATGATTATTACTGTTTATGTTTTAGCAGAGACAATTTTTATAAATGTTATAACTGACATAACAAAAATAAAGATAGTTTTCATTCTTTAAACAGTATTTTCCGTTTTATATATATAAATATTAAAACACTTCATGTTTCACATAATTAAATTGTTCAATTATCACTAAAAAATTTCCCTGGCCTCAAAATTTGATAATCTCACCAATTACGTAGTTTATATTATTCACACAATGGATTATAATTAATTGCTTTATACATACTTCAAATAAATATCATTGCATTTCTTTCTCCTCTTGCTCTTTATATATAAATATATACTCGAATATTTATCATAAAAATAAAAAATAAAAAAGAAATCTTCCCTTTAATAGATACTTTTGAAATTTAAATCACGTGTTCTATTTTTGAAAATTTCAGTCACGTCATAGATAATAGGTGTTAAACCATGTTACCACTGGAGGCAATATTTTAATCAAACACTATAATCACACCACAGAATTGGTATACCATTAGAAACTGCTTGACTATTATCAAGGCTTAAGTTTGCCAAACGACAAGTCATGTCATAATTGTCTTTTTACGAACATAAGTAATAAGAAAATGGTTCTGTACATATCACATAATGTTAATGTATCCAGTAGTGCACCAAAAGATGTTCTATCAGTTGAAATATACAGTTGATTATGACCATCAGTAACCACTGAAAATTACATTTAAATCGTTCTTTATTTAATTTCAAAAATTTTCGAATTGTCTAAAAAGATAAGTGAATATCAATTAATATAAGATTTAATTTTTATGAAGGCCACAGAAGTTACTCATGGAGGCCCCACGTTCCTCACCTGACATGGGTATACAATATTCTTTCTTGGCTTATTATAAGACTTCTTTCCTTCAGAAATATACTTTTACATTTCTATAGTATATGCCATATATATTAGAATAGCTTTTGTAAAAAAATGGATATTACGATTATTTGTTTTGATTCTTAGACTAAGATCATTACAAGAAACAATATTTCTTTTTACCAAAAAATATTTCAGTATTTTTAATTAATATAATTAAAACCATACAAAAAATTAACTGAAAATACAAGATTAATTTATAAATGTTATTTAAAGAATATTCTATGCAGATTAAACTTGTAAGACTATTATAATAAAGACTTTTTTTTAAAAAAAAAGCAAGAATGAAGATGTAGTTTGTGATTATAGATATCTAGTGATTTAGTGAAAATATTTTCTGCGATACTACGACTTAGTATAAAAACTACGCATAAAATAATTCTTAAAAATATTTTTGGTAAATTTATTTAGAATTTAAATACCAAATTTAGTATTTCTACCATATATATTGACACATATCCTCATTGGGCACTATACAAGAATTTATCGATTATACGATCCAATTATTTCTATTTTTAAGATACTTGAAAATCGGTATTTTTGTCTTGAGAGAACCTCAAGTTTCTTCTTAACTTCTCTACTGTTTTGGCGCGCTATGAACAGGAAATTGCTAAAAAATTTTGATATTTCAAATGATTGGCAATTTTTATACCTTCCTAATTTTTTATTTTTTCCCTCCTTCAATAGATTTTAACATATTAAATTTGCGAAAGTACCAAATGTACGTAACTTTAGGACTTTCCATTGACAAACTAAGTCATGATAACTCCTAATTCAAAACATTAATTTCAAATCGAATTTAGCAGTAATTTTGACCAACAGATTTACGAAGAAAAAAAAATTAAAATTGATCTTTACAATAAACAAATTAAACAAAAGAACACTTCATTGTCCTTTTAATTTTATCTCAAAGTTCTTAGTTCTTTCTAAGAGCAAAACAAGGTCACTTTTCAACTCCAAGATTTCTTTATTAGTTTTTTTTATCTCCATAGTAATTGACTTTTCCAGAGACAGGTGTACGAATGCATTGGTACAAACACTTTAATAAGTCTCGACATTAGTTGGGTCCAGCGAAGTGTGTTTTTCCACAAACAGCCAAGTTAAAGTTACCGAATTTGGCAAAAGAAGATCTCTGTTGCCCAAGTCTGACAAAAACAATTGGATTAACAGCGTTTCATCGAGTAAACTCGATTTATTGATGGTGAATGTATCCACCGTATAAAAGCCACCGCATGACCTAATTATTTCTAAGGTTGTGGATCTATTTATTTTTCTGAGAAAATGGCTTTTTTCCCCTCGGTAGCCTTTTAAAAGATTAAAAAAAAAAACAGTACTGTCTGATATATTTTAGGTATTTAATATGCCATTATATCATTTAAACTATTTGTAAGAAATATTCCTGTAGTATAGCAATATATTTTAAATAGTATTTATGATACGGGATGATATATTCATTATGCATTATATCGTTATTCAATGTGTAATAGATTTGAATGTTCACAGTATTAAACGATTAAAATTTATAGTTTTTTTGGTTTCAGTAAATTCTATTCCAATTTAAGTAATTTAAAGGGTAAATAAATGTTAAGGGGCACAGTACGATTCATTTGACAAAAATCGGTCAAAAAGTCAAATCTAATTTTTTTAGCCTAAATTATTTTTTATATACTTTTCTACAAACTCACAAAATTTGGAAGTTTAAAAACGCAGAGTTGTGATAACTTTTACGTTCGCTTTTATTCACATCCCAATGGCAAATCAAAACTTTAAACTTACTTATCTCAGAAAGATAAATAACAAATTTGTCTTCATTTAAAATGCTAAGGCTTTTTTCTATTGTACCTAATGATTAGAATTTTTTTTACCTATTCCTAATAGTACATGCAACAAAAGTTGGTATGAATTTTTGAATCAAAATAATGATTATTTTTTTTAATAATTGAACTTAGAATTTATACATTTTGTAAGGAATTGCCATTTAGCATTCATAAAAAGAAGTATTGTAAGAATACCAATCATGGTATCGCAAAATACATACAAACTTTTGTTATACATTATTTGACGTACTTGTAAATCAAATTTCATGCGTGTACGTAAATGTTTGAAGGAGGAGTAGCATTTTAAAGTTTTTCCCTTAAAAATTAAATGGTTAGTTTTTTATGAAATTTTGAGCACAAATTCTGTTTTACATCATACATAGACATAAGAGGCAACCAAAAAATTATGAAAATCTTTAAATAATAAATTTGCTTAAATCATACCATGTCCCCTTAAAATGTGCAATTGATTACAGTCAGAAACACACATTGATTAATTTGTAATACATCTCAATCTAACAAAATTAATATATTTAATACATTCCAGAAACCAACATTTAATTTTCACTTGTAGAAGAATTATTCGCATGCTAAATATGAAACTATGTAAAAATACTTTTTATCGTTACTAATAAAAAATTGTGCGTCCGTTACTGTAACTGAAAAAGCCGTTCGGAACCGTGGTAATAAAAAGCTTGTTAATAAATAATTTTTGATATTTTATGTCATCTGAATTAGAATACTCATGTAAAATTGTTTTAAGAATATTATTGCAACATAATGTTAATACAATTTTTTGGCAAAAAAAAAACAAAAAAAAAAAATGACATAGTTCCAATATATTCTGTTTTTATTGAAACTGCTTCTAAAATAATAATATTTTGCTCAAATTTATCTAAGACTTCTGTGCAGAGTCTGAACCAGGATTTTTGAAACATAATTTTCAGATGAATTTGTTCATATTTTAATATATCAGAGTAGAAATTTTAACAGAAAAACACCGGTTATTATTTTGATGGATAGTAACTCTGAAAGCAATGTCAATTCTTTAAAAGTCCATCAGACTCAGTAGAGAAGACTAAGATAGAAAAAATACTAGAAAAAATATTAGAAAAACGTAGAAAAAATATATTAAACGTAGATATATTAAATATAAATATATATAATATATTAATATATTAAACGTTAAATATATTAAAATATTCTACGTAGAAAAAATATTACAAATATAAGAAGCATTTTCCATAAAAAAGAGTATATTTAGAATATATATATATTTTTAAATTTTTTCCACAAAATTTGCATGTAAAAGTTTTTTTTATTGTATGTTTATTGTAAATTTGTACGTATATTCTAAATCAGGTGACTCTAAATACAAAAAAAGAAAAAAACTATTCATTTAAACGCTTTTGCAAAATTTTGGTTTTAAACTTAGTCGATTACCTAAATAAAAAACAAACAAAAATTAATTATTCAATTTATTTAACATAAGTACTTCACCCAGACATATTTCCGTAATTCATAATTTTAAAGTGAATTTAAAACATCTCGTGTCTCATCCTGCTCTTTTAAGTTAAAATAGTAAGGCAATTATAACATAAAACAATATCTTCGTCGTATTATTAAACTTCCTAATACGTGAAAAATCTTTAATAATTTTTGTTTCTTGTTTTAATATAATAATATAAGACTATATAAGTCCTAATTCAAATCATTTGCGTGAAACAAGCATGGATATGAATATATATATATATACAGGGTGTCCAGCCTTAATGTGACCCATTAGCTGATTCCCAAACCGTTCGGTTTAGATATGCACTTCCAATTTGAAAAATGTTTTAAAACAGGTAAAGAATGTTTCTACGTGCTTTTCAAACCAAAAAACCCATTTACACAAAAATTACAAACATTAAATTTTTATACGTTCCCCAGGTCCTATCACTTATATTTAGGAAAAGATGCAGTACACAAAAGCAAAGTAAACACAAAAAGTTTCATTTATTACGATAAAAACTGACCGAGTTGTGCCTACATAAATTTGAAGCATCCGAGTTGCTCAGAAAAGAGGGTCGTATATAAATTGAGTTTAGAGAACGGTAATTCACTATCTACAGAAAGAGTAAGAGAAAAACATCGTAGTAAACATCATGGATTGACAAATTGTACTGCTGTATGGCAAACAATAAAAATTAAATTAAAGAAATACAACTTGTACCGAAAAGATTAAAACAGCTTGTTTTAACAAATATCAGCAAAATAATACAGGATTTGTCGTTCAAATTATAGCATAATGTAGAATGATGCGCCAATCATGAATCAGGGGCTTTATTATATCACAATGACCAAATTAATTTAAATAATGGTGAAGGTACGAGGTGTGGCACTAGGCAAGGGAATACGTCTATGACAACTCCCAGTTTTATACAAGCGTTGAACAGCACGGGCAATTGTACAATATGATGGATGTCTTCGAGTGGGAAATTTAATGACATAAAGTCTTGCCGCCTCTCTCTTATTTCGATTACACTGTCCATAAAACAGTACCATTTCGCAATATTCTTCATTTGTATACATCTCGTTCTCCCGTACTAGAATTCGTAATATTAGAATACGACTGTATGCAATTGCAAGTGACAGATTTTTAATGTTCGTAAAGACCAGCCAAAAACGTAGAATCAAACTGAAGCCGCAGCAAATAAGTCTTTTTTTTTGGAACTGCTTTTGAAATATTTTCTTCGTCCAAAATATATTATTTTTTCTATGTTTTGCACGTACACAGAATAAATTTTATTTCTTACGCACTCAATTATTGTATTATTAACGTATGCTTTTAAATTTAAAAACGATTCACATAAGAGTGACGTGCAAGAGCAAAAGTTCCCTGGCAGAGTTCCAACTAATTTCACTTTGGAGACGGTCCCTTATTAGCTTTTTGAAAATTGCAGAGAAAATGGATAAAATGTATCATTTTCAAAGTTCCATAACTCGGCCAGTTTTTATCGTAATAAAATGAAACTTTTTGTGTTTACTTTGCTTTTGTGTACTGCATCTTTTCCTAAATATAAGTGATAGGATCTGGGGACCGTATAAAAATTTAATGTTTGTAATTTTTGTGTAAATGGGTTTTTTGGTTCGAAAAGCACTTAGAAACATTCTTTACCTTTTTTAAAACATTTTTCAAATACTAAGTGCATATCTAAACCGAACGGTTCGGGAATTAGCTATTGGGTCACATTAAGGCTGGACACCCTGTATATACATACACAATTCCTAGCATGGAAAAATCTCTACCGAATTTTAAAATCCCTATTACATTTCTACGGACTTTTTATAGAAAATTTATCAAGACAAGTATTTTAAGATCTTTTGGTGAATACTTCTTGTGATAAATTAATTAATCGCATACTCTAAGATAATTTCCCCCAAAATTATTAGGTAACTCGTAGAACTGTGCTGCTCTTATACAAACAACCTGAATGAGATCGTGTAGCACTTATTCGACTTTCTTTACCCCTTTATCATGATGTTAAAAGATATTGAAGTTGAACCCAGCTGTTAGATATCTAATTTGATAATATGAAATGGAAATCTAATGCGAAAACGTGTAGTTAAAAAAATGAAATAATTGTTGAATACTTAAGGTTTTTAACAAGAACATACTCTATGGAAACTCTAGAACTTAGATCGACTTTGAATTGACTATATAGACCACACTTACTCTGAAGGGCAATTACCATTAAGTTAATTATATTTTTTACCAGTAGCTAATTATTAACTAACTTACGGAAGTATGTACTTTAGCAAATGCAGATGACAAATACAATTACCCTGCTAACGAGCAAAATAAAGAGAAGAAAGTAGAGATATAGATCTTATATATATATTTTCTGAAGCGACCTTTATTATTTTAGTCGGCCATTAAAGTAAAATACGTGGTCTAAAAATTTCAGAAATAAGTTCTAATTATTTTTAAAGATTAATACATGATAACTAAAATGATATATATCGTTATCAGAATTATTATTTACACATATTATATATCAAATTAATTTTGTTTTTATTCAAACCATTGTTTATAGAAAGAAATGTTTCTTTGATACCCTAAGAAAAAATTCTAAAATAAATTTCAAATATATTTTACTCTGTGTTAAGTACATTTACATTTATTATGAGTGTAGTTATTTTAATGTAAATATAATAAATCAGTATAAGATTGATTTGTATTTCTCTATCATAAACTCTATAATATTAAAAGTAACGCATAAAGGAGTTATCCGAATGAGACGACGATTGATAGATGTACTGGAAATACAATGCTAGCAGTATCATGGGAATTGAATATTTTATTCAGGAAATGCAGCTACAAGAGCAAAAATATGAGTAATGTATTGACCCATTTCTGGACCCGAAGAAAGCGCAATGACTCATGGAGTTGATGGATGTCTTTGTGCTGGATTACTTGTCATGCATGTATACGGTGCGATACCGGGATGGTCAGAGGCACCTGCTCAACAGATCTCACGCTTAAGGGAAACAAGACAAGCAGTAGAAAGTTGTGTCGTATTATCCTGTGAAAATGCAAATCCAGGGATCCATGGAAGAAAGAGAAACACTAACAGGCGTAGTCGACAAACCGTTGTACTGGCCGGGTATCACGTATGACCACTTAAGTCCGAAATGAGTAATAATTTGTAGATTTCGAACAGTGTGGCGATGAACATCCCATTACTGTCTCGAACGTCTCCAGACGCGTTTTTGCTGGTTAATGGGGCTCCATTCAAAGTGTAATTTTTCGCTGAAAGCGATTCTACTACACTCCGTGAGATTTTAGATTGAGTGCGCCCGGCAGCACTGTAAACGCGTCTGGCAGCGTGCAACGATAAGAGGCGTTTGTACTTATTAAAGTCACACTATAAAACAACATGAGAGCTATTGGCGATGGACTTCATAGTTTTGAACCTCGGTCACGAGACGAGGACGACACCTGAGCTGGAACACCCTTTTTTTCCAAACTATCACACTCACCAACGAGAGGATATTGAGCGTAGAAAGATTTAATGTGCAGCAGACCCTGTATACGTAGGGTCTTCAGTGGCATTTGGGCTCGAACTCATAACACGCCAGCTATACGCTCGTGACCATAACCACTAGGCTACTGCGATCACAACGGTAAGGGGTGCAATGGATTCTGGGACCTCAACCCGTTTTCATTCAGTCTTTTATTGATGGTCATTGCAGTTGTTGGTGTCCCTATTTTGACCACTCTGCTTCCTTTAATCAAATTGTACGTCCTTTCTCGAATAGTGACAACTGCTCATACTGTACGGATTGATACAGTCCACTAGATTCGATAAAACCTGATTCAAATGGAAGTTATGCTTTACCATTGGAATATCCTGGTTTACACTTTGTCCGGATGTCCCATTGGAATGTTCTAGAGCTCCAATTAATTAGTCATTGTCCGTCAAAAGTTAATCATCCGCATATTTTATCGTGAATTTTATACATAATTTCGTTCCATTCATATATCTCTTTGTTGCACTATCCATGGGAAAAACTGGTTACAATTGCCTCCGAAGAGGTTGGACTTCTACCTGTTGGTCTACGGAAGGTATTTAATTTCCTTTCTATCACCCACTGGAAAACCAGTGGAGGCATTGCCCTTTCCGCCACCAAGGGACGCGCCACTCATAACGTCCACAATCACAAGACTAAGAACTCATCATTACAAGGGCATGAAAATCCAATTTGATAAAACAAGATCATACATACAGAATTCCCGCAAATTCAGCTACTCACACCAAAACATACCTTCGAGTGCCCAGATTTCACCCCAAGTGCACTAAGGCTCAGTCTAACTCCACTTATGGACCCACGGACCCACTGTAGGAGATCCTCTACAACCTTAATGCTCTAGAATTGGCATTCGCAATAGTTCCCACCTTTGGTGGAGTCTAAAGTGTTCATTTATTTTATTGCCAATTCCATGGACATGAGAACAACAACTTCTTGTTGCAGTGCTTTTAATGTTATAGAGCAGTATATTCTCAACCACTTTTGTGAGCCATCGAATTCTTGAAATGTGCCACCAAATTTTTTTAAAAATTATTACTCTGAGAAAAAATAATAAAATCCAGAAGTGTACCATTCGGCTGGCCGTCTTATGGAAATAAACTATGAGTATTCTTAGTGTAATTAACTCATTCTTTTATGGATAGATGGATATAAAAAATAAAGTGGATACGTAATCCATTTGTGATAACAAAAACATGTGTATATGAATTAACTTTGAATGAAGAGGAAGAACTAATATTATTCTGTAATAATCGAGATTTAATTTCAAAGCATTTGGAAGAATCCATTAATTCATTTTGGATTAAAATTAGAGATGATAATCCCATAATAGCCAAAAAATCTGTAAAAATATTGTTATAATTTACTACATCTTATTTGTGTGAATTCAGATTTTCAGCATTAACAAATATAAAAAGGGAAAAAACGATTGAAACTTTTAAATTTAGATAATGAAATGAGAGTGGCATTATCATTTTTACAGGCCAAATATAAACGATATTATTAAAAATCACCAAGCTCAGATTTCGTATTAAATGTATTCTTATAATTAATTTGTAGTTAATTACTCAATAAACATTTTGCTGTCTTTGTCGTACTTATTTTATTTAACATTGGAAATTATTATCATAAGCATTTTTAGGTAGTATATAATAAATAAGTGAAATTCTTTTGAATTTATTTTATTTTTAGTGTGCCGGGTTGAGAATCACGGTTATGGAGTTTGAGTTATTTGATTAACATTAATACACATGTTGATACATGTTTGTCATTTTTAATTGTTTTTTTTTAATTATCAAACTTTTTATTTTTATTTTCGTTCTAAATGTAAATAATTTCATGACAACTCCTAATTTCATTCTTGAAAATATTTGAATTTATGAAGAATTTACTGGTAAGAAGTGAATGCAAAGATACGAGAAAAAAATATTTTCAAAGTATCCAATTTAATGCATGAAACTTACAATATGAACTTCGCTTAACGTAAGAAAAGAATATTGAATTCAAACATTCATCCAACTGCATTCCTACCATTGTTTACTTCTGCGATAAGCGAAAGAAAAATTAAAGAACTATTTTATTTGATTCTTGAAACAGATCATGAATATGCAATGTCATTTGAAAATTTTCACTGCCTACTCTTATATATAAGAGCCACGAGCATTAAAAAAATAATAACGGATAGCAAAAAAGGCAAAAAAAAAAAGGTAAAAAAAAGTCTCGATGAATATGAAAGAACTACGCGCTGTTATGATAAATAGGCATTTATCTACGGGAAAGTATCTCTTGGGAGATGCCGAAAAACCATCCTCTAAAATGTTCCAAAATTCTCAGTATAAAGATTTTAAAAAGTAGCTTTTGTTTCATGCTGGTTATAAATAACATAAATGCTTAATGGCGTTTAATATTAAATGCATAAAAAGGAAAATGGAACTTGAATTTACTGTTTCTCCGCTGTGAAATTTAATAATGTCTACCTGAAAAAGCAGCGCATTCATAAGTAAATGTATGGATCTTATTTTATCATGTCGATGTGAAATACTTGATATTTTGTTAGCAATAATAATTGGTTCTAAAAGTATATATTTCTAACTCCCGTTCAGTTTAACGAGGGCTATAAAAATGAAAATACTACCGATATTTATTTACAGCTTGGAAAGTTAAAATTCTTACGTCGTGGTTTATAAAGTGCGGTATTTATATTTTATGACTCAAGAGACAACTGTAAATTACATTTTAGATATAGAAGAAAAGATTTTTGAAGAATATTTTGTGTTAAAAACGTTTTTTTAGAAACATTTTTATAAAAAAAATGACTAAATTACGATGTTGGGGAAATAATTTGAAATGACACAGAAAATAACGTTATTTAAAGAATTTTCCAATTTGATAAATATTTTTCGTTTTGAATACACAATTACCATCAAATTAATTTTCATATCAAGAACTTTAAATACTTGGGTTTCATATAAATTCCTTTTTATCAGCAACTGAATTCTGCTCATTGCAAATATATTTAGTAGGAGTTTCGAAATTAATTATGCAAGTACAAAAACTATGAAATATATACATAAAAATAAAATATACTCTCTCTGTCTCCACATGTGTGTGTGTGTTACACTACAAAATCAAAAACATTATAAATCAAGTACTTAACATTTTGAATGTATTTTCGAAACAAGTTTATTCTTTTGTATACAGTTCTTTTATACACAGTTTTGATATTAAGGATAGAACATAAGAGTTTTAGAATACTAGTAAATTATGAAATTTTTAAATGTTTTAAAAACTAACTCAATATTGGGAAGTACTATAAGTTTTAATCCATTGATTAGATGTTTATTTTTTGAAATAAAATTTTCAGACTTGTTTAAAATCTAATTTATTTCGAACCAAAATGGACAATACAAAATGATAAATAAAATTTAAAATTCTTACTCTTAAATCAGTTTTAAGAAAACCCAAAGCACAACAACGAGAAAATAAAAAAAAAAAATCTGGAACTTCATTTCTTTTTACGATGAAGAAATACGTTTAAACTTCCGAATAAGACAAATCATTATATTAAAACAGATGAATAAAAAAAATATAGATTAAAAAGAAAAATGCATAGAAAAAAAACCTTGCCTTATTTTCTGAAAAAAAAAATATTATTTTTCCACCAACAAAAACGTATCAAAATGGATTAAAATATCAAATTTCAATTACTACGTCAACGCAGTGTCACTCAAATAAGTACTTCATCACACGGTATCGAGGAAATTCTAGCGGAATACACCATTTTTCCCCTATTACACGGAGTATTCCCTAGGAGAGGGAAAAAGAGCCCGACATCTCTTCCACATGATGAGATTATCTCCCCAGAGGGAAATTAATCATGCGGCGGCATCGATGAAAAATGATAATTTTTACCTCACCATTACTTAATTAGGCCCTGAGTAATCACGTTACGCGATGAAAAGGACGCCGGTGATGGCAATGATGAAATGACTTCCACAATACTGCCTCGAAACGTGGTCGTCACGTCATCAAATATGCGAGACCTGTGCTGGAGTTTAGTTTCAATAGGGTTTAGGAATATGAATAAGCTTATTCGGAGATATGCCTTACAAGTTGACAAAGGGTTTGTTCTGAAAAATGGGAGCTGTAGAATGCAATGAAAATGATGCTGATAATATGAAATTAAGTCTTGATTAGTAGTTTTAAAATAACACTGAGGTCTTTATGTGATAAGCATTGAGATGTTTATGATTGTACTCCCTTAAGCACAACACGGAAGCATCATTTCTATAGACAGAAAATTGCTGAAACTTTAATATCATTATTTTGATATTACACTCTAGCTTATAGGAAACAATATATTTTAATTTACTTTTAGTTTTTGTTTGACGCAATCATCTTTTTCGTAGACAGTATGTTTCAAGCGCCGCCCATCCGGTATAGTGATTAGTTACGCTGACTTCAGTGCAGTTGGGCTCGGATTCGAATTCCGGAGAAAGCATGGATTTTTGTAAATGTTCAGTGCCCTCGTGGCAAGAGGATACTTCCCCTTCAAAATTGGTGTATAACCGATCCAAATCGCACTGTCATCTGCATGGTGCTCAAATCTACAGGTAACGACAGGCGTATATCCAGCCCTTTGCCATGATGAATTTTGCAGGCCTTGATCTGATGTTACTGTCGATCAGGTGGCATTAGTAACAACAAAACCAGTTTCGAACAAAAGCATTTCAAACCTGACATCAATTTGAAGAATCATCGACGTTGTGATCATGCCATCCCCCTCCCATCCCAAAATTTCACTCGAATCGTAAATTATATAATTATGCAGTTGTAGATATTGGGCAGTTTTAAAATATTTTGTTAAATTGAAAGGAGCTCTTTAAAAAAATTTATGCTCTTAAGAAAACGTGAATTCATGAGCTGAAAAGCTCTTAACTTTTGCTTTGCTGATAAATTATGAATTTTTTGCTTTTATTTACGAAAGAAGTTTTAAGGTTAAGTGGAACTGCCTATAATAAAAAATAAATTATTTATGGGCCAGTTATAAAGAAATCAGCCGACTGGTGGCCTAGTTGATTTTCCGCTGGCTTTGTACGCCCCAGTTTGCGAGTTCGATCCCGGCCCAAGTCGATGGCCTTTCATGATACGAAAAATCAACAACATCCGTGACGTATGATTAAGCGGTATGTAAGAAATCTCTTGAGTGCCTGTTCGGCTTGAGTGCTCTAGAATGAACGTGCATCAACTCTACTGCATGTTGAGTCTTTAAAGTGTTGATTTGGAAAAATGTCACTCAAAAAAGCTGCATGATTACGTAGTTTTGAATCATTATCATGTGAAGAGGGTGACACGTGAATTGAGATCTACTTTCAGATTACCAGAACACGTTGCATGAGGTTGTAGAAACTGAATTTCATTTTGAAGCACATCCAGTTTCAATAATCCGAAATATGGGTCTTGAATGGAACCTGGATTTGAAACCATGTTCAACTACAAGCTCGCTGAAATTAAGCATATGGCTATGACAATTTGGTTTCCGCAACCACATGTAAAATAATTAAGTTTTGTAATATGGTGAAAAAAATATCTTAACTGACGTCTTAGAAAATGTTTCAAATGACGATATACGGTACACATGGTCTTAAAAATATTTTTACCAAGGACGTAATAAATGGAATATGTGTAAATCGTTATAATTATTTTATTTATATTATCAAGTATAAAATAAACAATTAAAATACTAAGATATACTGAAAGATAATCACAATCTAAAACAAATTTTACATTAAAAAAATTGCATCTTGTTTGCTTTAGCTTAAGAGCTCATACTGGGGCAAAAAAGAAAATCTCTTTTTAAAGAACAAATTTTAGTGATAGGAATATCTTATTATAATTTATTCAAAAAGTTATAATATAATAAATTGCTGTAAAAACTTTACCTTAAAAATTAGTTTTTTCCCCTCAACTAGTTAATGTAAAGACTTATTTTATTTATTTTAAAAAAAGATGTTGACACTTATTATATATATATACATGAATTGATTATCTTTTACATGAAAAAGATCACTATCCCACATTCTTTTCGTGCAAAGAATTTCCTACAAATTTGAGCCCTACATTTCCCAATAATGTGTCATGACAGATTCCCATTATCACAGTCGAATTCCCGCAGTGTTGATATTAAGAACTAAAGCGGATTTTGTATCAAGTTCTATTGAACTTCCGACAGGACTAAAGGAAACTTAATTCCATGTTACATAGTGTTCCTCCGATTCCCCATTTGTAAAAAGGGACCATGGCCCCCTGTCTCGTGCTATACAAATACGGGTACAGCCAAGGCACGCGACCCCTCTGTAACCAAACTCTTGGACAGATGTTGTAGCACACTCCACCTTTTGTACGTCCCCTGTGGGACATGCGATCAACCGGAATGGCGCCACAGATGATTTTTCCGATTGTAGACGGATAAAAGAACAGACTATTTTTGAAAGATTATCTGTCCTACAATCTTGTTATTGTGTTAGCGAAGAATGAGTGGGTCAAAATATTTTGTTATTTCGAAACATTTCCCCCAAAAGGGCCTCTTTAAATTAGATTTAAGCTATTCAACTTGATGACCTTGCCCGCATGTTTTGGAAGGGATGTTGCCAGATACTATTTTTCAAGTACAAAGCTTTTCGATGACAGCAATGGCCATTTTTTTTAAAATGACGCAAATAACTGAAAAAAAAAATTTCAGATATGTGTGCGTAAGTACTTTGTTCGCAGACATGTATTTTTTTTTTAACACAGATTTTACTTACAGATTTTCCCCCGAGTTATGCTGCAAAATAAGTAATTGTAAAATTTACAATATCCACGTCGTGATGCACAATAAGTATAGAATTAATATTGAAATTAAGAAAAACAGATTATTTAAACGAAGCAATTATAAAAAAATTCTCTTTAAATTATGGTAAAAAAAAATTCTAATAAATAAAATTTTTTAAAATTTCCAATAGATTTTTTCTTAAAAGAATTACAAATGAAATTTGATTATTTAAATATTTTTTTCAACACTTTTGGAAAACAACATTTATTATAAAAAATTATGAAATCTAAGATAATTTTTTTTCAAATAATCAAATCGAATTTTTTATGTTAGAAATAATAGCTGTGTATAAAAACTGTTTTTTTTTTAAAAAAATTAAACAAAACAAATTATGAAAAGTACAATTGGAAAAAGACACTTACCAAAGGTAAAAAAAAGTATAATTTATATATCGTTGAAAAAATTTAATCTCTTATTCGTTTTAAAATATTTTTCCTCAAATAAATTTTTATATAAATACCTTATTATATTTTTTAGTTAACGACAAATATACCCAAAACAAAATAGATTTGAATTTATCATGGAAGGAAAAAATCTTTTCAGATATCACGAATTTTATTTTTAAAAATAGCTTTAAAAATATATATTAATCTTGAAAGAATTTTTTTGAACAATAAGTAGATTATGTAAAAATGCTTTAACAACACGCATTGCTTTCATAAAATTTCTGTTTTTATAATTTTTTACAATTTAAAAAAAATCGATTTATTTAAGCAATTACATTTATCACATTTATTTATAACCAAATTTTCATAAATGGAATGAAATAATATAATTAGAAAATGTTGATAAGTTGATTAAAGTAACAAAAAGACTGAAGATATATCGAACCGAAATAAACCGATACTTTTTTTTGGATTCAGCTCCGGTTTTCGTTCCGATTAAAATAGCAGAGTGTAAACTGGAGTATAACTAATAGTGTAACACTTGATGTGACACTATTTTCCACTTGAAAAAGATTCCACAATTTTGATCTGATTCCTATGCAATACTTTAGGATCAACGTAAGCAGTTATTTAAGGGGACATGGTACGATTTACGCTAAAACTTTTAATTTAAGGATTTTGAAAAATTTGTTTGGTTGCCTCCTATGTGTGTATACTATGTAAAACAGATTTTATGCTCAAAATTTCATAAAAAGTTAGCCAGTTAATTTTTAAAGAAAAAAACTTACAGCTTGTAAAGTGATTTTAAAATGCTACTCCTCCTACAAAATTTTACGTACACGCATGAAATTTGATTTACAAGTACGTATATAACATTATGTATAACAAAAATTGGTATGAGTTTTGTGATACCATGATTGGTACTTGTTTCAATACTTCTTTTTATGAATGCTTTTTGAAAATTCCTTAAAAAAATGTATAAATTCTAATTTTAATTATTTTTTTAAAAAATAAGCATTGCTTTGAATCAAAAATGCATGCCAGCTTTTGTTAGATGTACAATGAGAAATAGGTAAAAAGAAAAATTCAAAGCATAAAGCACAATAGAAAAAAAGATTTAGTATTTTAAATGAAAACAAACTAATTATTCTATCTGTCTGAGATAAGTAAGTTTAAAGTTTTGATTTGCCATAGGGATGTGAATAAAAGCGAACGTAAAAGCTATCCTAATTCTGAGTTTTTAATTTTAGAGCTTTCAAATTTTGTGAGGTTACAGAAAAATATATAAAAATAATTTAGGCTAAAAAAATTAGATTTGATTTTTTGACCGAGTTTTGTCAATTGAATCGTACTGTGTTCCCTTAAAGCTGAGAAATAGATGTGTTAGTGCGAAAAGGTACATTTCATTTCAGTAACATACATAAACAAATAAAAATCCATCCAAATAATGAAGTATCTTGGTTAATTTTATTTCATTATTTAACAAGACATGAGGTAAAATGAGGAATGCAGTTTGCTCGCCAATTCTAACGGGAATTCCTTCCCACTGTAGCGCGAAAATGAAAGCCATTTTCACCGAGAATCGAATGTTCCGGCATTTATAAGCTTTAAAATAACCGAAGAACCGAATGAAACAGTCGACAGAGCAGTTCCTTTGAGAATACATTGCAAATATCTAATTGGTACAGCTTTCTTTTTTAAAATGGAAAACAAAAACAACGATAGTGAATGAAGTCATGAACAAATATTTATTCTTTGATAATTCTACAACATTGACATAGAACATTATCAAATATGTTAAAGAAAAAAGTGTGAGAATGTTGTGAGCTCACATCTTTTGAAATTACTTCCACAGCTGTTACAATCCCACGAATATATTTTTCATACACTTAATTAATTAAACGCATAAAATGCGTTTACATCATATTAAATATTTGACTTTTTGCATTGAGTTTAAGTAATTAATTATACCTAAGAGTACTTACTTATGTCTTTGTGATATGTTCAAAAATATAAAACATTTGCATTTAAGACTTGTTTTTGCATAAGTTTAAAATAATACACATTCTTAAATATTTACTTAAAATAAAGCATAAAAATTCTTATTTTGTAAAAAAAAAAGTCTTTAATATTTGTATTCTTAAACAATTTCAAGAAATTCTCTTATTTTTCATTTTAAAGCTTAAACTTAATATTTGTTTTGTAGAATTATGTGAAATGAAAAAAACTCAGCTTCATAAAGTGATTTTAAAGTCTGTTGTTGCTATTTTTAATTCTCTTTTGTTAGAAAGGTCACATACGAATTACATCTTTTCTTACCTCTAATAAAGTTTTGAATTGCTTTTAATAGAATATTACGGATAAAAGATGTCATAGTTAATAACATTATAATTATTATTTAATAATATGCCGAACATATTAAGTGAATTATTTTGCCTGATTCTAATCTATATATATAAAGGAGAAAAGCGACTCACTGGCTGACTGACTGACTAATCACGACATCTCCGGAACTATTCAACCTACAGACTTGAAATTTGGTAGACATGTTCCTCTCAAGGAGTAGAGATCAGCTAAGAACGGATTTTTTGAGAAATTCAAACCGCAAGGGGCGTTACGGGGGTTAAGGGGTGTTATAAATAATTGTTTCCATTTTTAAGCTACTTGACGTACAATCTTGAAATTGGGTAAGCAGATTCCTTTCATTGAGTAGAGATCAGCTACAAAAGGAGTTTGGTGAAAATCGAACCCAAGGGGTGTTGCGGGCCTTAGGGAGCTTTATAGATAATTATTCCCATTTTTAAACTATTAGACGCACAGTCTTTAAATTTGATAAAAAGATTCCTTTCATAGAGTAGAGATCAGCTACAGGATGGGTTTTGTGAAAATAGGCTACCCAAGTGGCGTAGCGGGGGAGTAAGGGGCGTAATAGATAAATATTTCCGTTTTTAAACTACTTGATCTACCTGCTTGAAAATTGGTAGGCATGTTTCCTTCATAGAGTAAATATCCGCTACAAAATGGGTTTTGGGAAAATTGATGCCTAAGGGGTGTTGCGGGGGTTACGGGGAGATATAAATAACCATTCCGATTTTTAAACTATTAAACGCACACTCTTGAAATTTGGTAAGCAGATTCCTTTCATAGAGTAGAGATCTGCTACAAAATGAGTTTCTTAAAAATAGACCCCCCCCCAAGTTGCATTGGAGGGGGGTTAGGGGGCGTTATAGATAATAATTATTTTTATATTTTTAATTATTATAATTATTTTTATATTATAATTATTTTTGAATTTTTAAACTATTTGACGTACTGTCTTTATATTTGATAAATAAATTACTTTCATAGAGTAGAGGAAAAAAATGGATTTTGTGAAAATAGCCCCCCAAGTGGCGTTGCGGGGGATTTAAGGGCGTAATAGATAAATATTCCCGTTTTTAAACTACTTGACCTACCTGCTTGGAAATTAGTAGGGATGTTTCTTTCATAGAGTAAATATCCACTACAAAATGGGTTTGGGGAAAATTAACCCCAAGGGATGTTGCGGGGGGTGTAAGGGGCTTTATAAATTCCGATTTTTAAGCTATTAGACGTACAGTCTTGAAATTTGGTAAGTAGATTCCTTTTATAGGGTAGAGATCCGCTACAAAATGAGTTTCGTTGAAATCGACTCCCAAGTGGCGTTACGGGGCTTAAGGAGCGTTGTAGATAATTATTTCCATTTTTAAACTACTGGAAGTACAGTCTTGAAATATGATAAGCAGAGTAAAGATCCACTAATATAATGTGTTTTGTGAAAATCGACCCTAGGTGGCGTTGAGGGGGCTCAAGAGGCGTTATAGATAATTTTTTTTTCCATTTTTAATTTATTAGACTCACAGTCTTCAAATTTGGTAAGCAGATTCCTTTTATACAGTACATTTCCTAAAATGGGTTTTGTGAAAACAGACATCCAAGTGGCGTTGCGAGGGCTCAAGGGGCGTTATAGATAATTATTCTCATTTATCATCATTATCTCATTTAGACGTACAGTCTTGAAATTTGGTAAAAATATTCCTTTCGCAGAGTAGAGAACCGCTATAAAATGGGTTTCACGAAAATCAAACCGCAAGTTTCATTTCGGGGGATTAAGGGGAGTAATAGATAAATATTTCCGTTTTTAAACTATTATACCTACGTGCTTGAAAATTGGTGGGCATGTTCCTTTCATGGAACAGAGTTCCATTAAAACGAAAATCGACCCCCCAAAAAGGGTTGCGAGGGGTCACGGGGAGTTATAGAAAAAAATTCCCGTTTTTGAATTGTTAGACCCACATACTTGAAATTGGTTAAGCATGTTTCTTTTTTTGAATAGGGATCTACTAAGAATGTATTTTAGGGAATCAACTCCTGGCGGAGCAGGGGGTTACTAGGATGTATTGACACAAAAAAAATTCCTTTTTTCGAACTACAAGGACTATAATAGTGGAATTTGGTTTGCATTTTCCTTTTTTTAAATTGAAATCCGCTAAGAACAGTTATATTGGAGGATGACTCTCAACGGAATTACGGAGGATATTGATAATAAAAACTTCGTTTTTACTCTATTAGACTTAGAATTAAAATTTGTCTCGCGTGTTTATTTTACGGAGTAGAGATCCACCACAAGAATTGGTTATGCGGAAATCCACTTGGTTATAGGGTTACAAAAGTGCAAACATCATTCTATGCTTCAATTTTTAAAATTTTTAGAAAATACAAATTAGAAGTACTGTCCTTTTTTATATCAAGAGTCGAGAGTTACAGTTATACTTTTTTTCAATATAATCGAATTCTGAGAATGCTAGGGCTTAGATATCAATTATATATATATATATATATATATAAACAGTATATATTTATAAAGCATCATGAAATACCCAGCGAAGCGGCGGGTATAATGGCTAGTGAGCTTATAAAATAAATTTTAAATTAAGTTGAAAGAAATCAAAGGAAATTTAAATATGCGAAACAAAATGTGTTTTTTTTGTGTGTTTGTGAAATTACACGAGCTTTGTTGAAAATTTTAAATTTCAATATAGTTTTAAGAGTAAAATAATATGCAATTATTTATGTACGAGAGACTATATTTTAAAATTATTACGCTGTTGCAGTTAAAACTGCGCATTATTCTCCGGAATAATTTAAGAGAAAATCTTTTTATTCTGTCATGTACCGCAAAAAAACTCAATTTTAAATGAAAAACTATACAAATACCTCAAAAAATTATCATAAATTTTTCATTAAATAATATATTTGTCCAAAATGGTATATTTATACTCTGAAATAACGTTCTTTAAAATTATAAACATTGTATGCAAATAATTGTCAAAGTAAGTATTTTTTTGGAATAATAGAAAATCTATTTATTCTGTCACATACCATAGCTCCCTCCCCTCAGTTTTAAATAGAAAAATATACAAGTACCTTTTAAATTATCATATATTTTTTGTAAAAAAAATATATTTATCTAAAACGAGGTATACATATACGCTGAAATAGCATTCCTTAAAATTATGAAAACTGTTTGAAAAAGCAGCGAATGTTACCACGACTGAAACCTCTTTGAAATTTCACCATTTCAAAAGCTCAGACTCTTCAGTTTCGATCAAACAAAAAGAGACAGACATTTCCCAACAATTAAATATCTTTCAGCACTTTGTCTGGAGCCATCAGGAAAGAGCAGGCTCCGTGTGATCTAACTACAACAACGCTTCGCCCCAACAAACGCCACTCTTGCCAGTAATGACCCAGAGACAAAATATTACGTCCAGATAATAAATGATATTCACTTAAAGACCTTCATTAACTAACTAGCTGTCTATTTCGGGGTGGCCGTACAACGCCGCAGCCACACGATCATTTCAATAATTGAAACAGCTGTTCCCTTTAACTGCAACTGCAGTCCGTGGCAGCACTCCACTAGACATTCGTTGATGAAATCCTGGGAAGTTATAATTATGGTCAACCGACAGGAATTCATAATTACCCCAGACACGTATCATTCGGCATTAGTCGAGAGGGGGTGGACTCCGAAAGAGGGGAGGGAAGAATTGAAATCGCCAAGAGGAAAGCAAAAACGAACGAAAAAGTTAACACCCATGAGGTAGTAGGTCCAGCTGTTGGAAGAAGGCCAGAAACCTAGAAAGAGAGCAGGTGATATTTTTCTGGAGATTTTTAGCAAGTACTACTCTATCTGGACCGTTTTAAACTTGTCTTTTGTTTCAGCACTCACGCGGGCTGTTATTAACCGCGCCATGTTATAATTAGCGCAGTCGGCAAGTATGCTAATTCGAATTGACGAAGATATGGTTGGTGGAAGATGGAAGGATTTGACGATGTTAGGATTTGTTTCCTTCTGTTCGCTGAGCTTTTCAGGGTTGTTAATGTGTTATGATTTGAATTTGTATTTTTTTAATGTACCAATTGTGAATAAAGTGGAATGTACGAAGTTTATGATCCCTAAAATTATTTGCTTCTAATCTTAATACATTGTAATTTTTTCTCATTTTTTAAAAGTTTTCCCTTCTTTTTATCACTGGATATTGATACGTATAACGGAACATATTGAGGTGCATTTGCTAAAATTTCTTTTCAAAGTATTCCAGTCATGATATGCATAATTAAATGCAAAACAGCTGAGCATTGTGTTTTATCTTTAATGATAAAAATTGGTTAGAGTCATAAGTAAGGATTTCTCTTAGCAGTAATAAGCAATTGAACGGCTGATTATATTAGCCACGGATTTATCTTTAGACTGTAATAAATAGCAAATTAATAAATAACTAATTATTTATTTGTTTCACATTTACTTATATATTATATCATTAAATATTGGCCCAAAGTGAATCAGTTTTAAGCAGATAAGCCATGAACAATTAAAAAAAAGCGAAAAAATAACAAAAGCAAATAATTTATTAAATAGAGAAAAATTACAACATATTAATTATATACAAGCAACTAAAATGATTTGATTTATAACTAACGTCGTACTCTGAAGAAACGCAAGAGTTATTGGGTACGACCTTCTAATTTTGAGCCATAGTGAAGTAATGACGACGATACCTGATCTGGCAACTCCCTCTCCTAGCTTCCACACTATGCCAGCGGGAGGATTTTAAGTTACAACAGATTTAACGAACATCAGCCCTTCTTAGGTTTCGAAAACGCAATTTGACAACTCCGACCATGAGTTCGAGACCATGTCACTCGCCTTCCGTGACGACATATATACCACTATGAAAAATTATACATAGCGTTTAAATCACCACTATATCTTGATTACTACACTTACTTCTACTTTTGTGGTTAAATATGCATTTCGGTTAACGTTAACGCAATATATTTGAAGTTTTTTTAAAATGTAAAAGTTTTTTTTTTTTTTATGAAAAAAGGAGAAATACACAAAATAAATATTTTCAACGTGAATTTCGTATAAATTCTCACGTAAATAAAATTCGTGCAAGTTTTTTATAATACTTTTATATTGGTTGTATTTGAGTGCGCTGTAAATGCTTTGCGTGTGGATGTTATTTTAATAAAATTAATTAAAGTAATAATTATTCAATTACTCATTATAATTTTTAGCCATTATCAGAGCAACATTTATCATATCTTTACGAAAATTCAAAGGAATAGTAAGAAAAAACAAAACAAAAAAGAAACATGTATATATTAGAATTACTTGCATAAATTTAACTTTCAAAAGAGAAAAAAACTAAAAGTAAACAGACAAATTTAAATCGAAATTAATCTATATTTTCCCTAAAATGTCCTGAAAACTTGCATAAGACTCAAAACCCCTGACAGATGCCTAGTACTACGTTTCAATATTTCAAAAAGGGAAAAAATGTGACTAAAATGTACAATCGGAACGAAAAGCAAAAGATGAATAGAATATTTTTTTTTTTCAAAAATCAAAATAAATCCGAAGCATAAAGTAGATACGAAATAAAGAAACAACATTTTAGGAGAAATTCGTGATACAACTTTATGCAATCAAGCAGAATAGCACACTATAGGAAAATTTTAATTCAAAAATAAAAATAAAAAAAAATATTTGAAGTTTTTGGAATAGAGAAAAGTTTATTTTGCTTTTTTTTTTTTAGTTTTTCCTCCGCTGACAGGTATCCTGGGTTCTTTTTGTTTGCTGCACTAGTACGGGAAAAAAATTACTCGCAAGAAAAAATATTAGAAATATTCTATTGGATTGTTTCGCTTGGGTTGCTTTTCTATTCGAAAATATATTCTCTCCCCCTTCTTCTTTCCCTTTTTCTTGATCTGGATAGGGAAAAATGAAGGCGGGTGGGAGGAAAGGGAAATTATTCCGTTTTTTTTATGATACTTGTGCCAGTATTGAAGAACACATGATCCCAGCAGTTTTTCAGACTGAGATATGACTACAGGGTTATATTTTCTGCCCGTTATTTTTATTTCTCTGTCTACATTTTTTATGATTTTTCTTGGGGAGGGGAGGTGCATGAAATTTTAGAGATTCACTCGTAAAATGTCAGTCTTCCCACTAGTCGAAAATCCTCATGTAAGGAGAAAAAAAAATGTATAAAGCTCGGGAAATAAGAATATAAATGCAAAAAAGGGAAAAATAACACTGGCGCTTTTTCTTTTACCATCACATGATTCTTGACTGACAGAGAATCATCTATTGTGTATTTAAATGAGCAGGAGTGCCATGAAGAAAAAGACGAAGTTGTTTTGAAGTAAGTCTCGTAAAGAGTATCAAAACTTGCGTGCTGTACTAGAGAAAATTTTTCATCTAACGCCTAAAAGT
Organism: Trichonephila clavata; assembly: GCA_019973975.1. Lineage (NCBI taxonomy): Eukaryota > Metazoa > Arthropoda > Arachnida > Araneae > Nephilidae > Trichonephila > Trichonephila clavata. Next base: position 82,346 of record BMAO01033634.1, on the reverse strand, counting down.
AGTTCTCTCTGCCCCCTCTCCCCTTCTCTTGAAAGTAGAAACGAAGTTTTTTTAATGTCCTGCGACTTTCTAATGCCACTAAAGCTGTAAAAAAAGTTTTTTTCTTCTTTAGAGCATTTTCTTATGAATACTTCTTTAAGTTAATCTAAGGCGGGTAAGTAAGTTTATTTCAAATTTTTTAAGGAAATAAAAGAGATTAAGGAATATAGCAGGTCTATGAAATATTGTAGGATTAATAAAAGAAACGCAGACTATAAAAGTACTATACAAAAATAAATTTGAATTATTAAAAGAATGCATTTGTGTGTGATTTGGATCAAGAAAAACCATTCAAAATATAGTCGATGATATCAGAAAGTTTAAATAGAATAAATTAAAAGTGACTGACTACGTTTGGGACCATAATTTTGCAAAAGAGTATGAATAAATAACTTTTTATATGAAATTTAATCTGAATTAGAATATACATATAAGATTGTTTTAAGAAGATTATTACGATACAAAAATTATTTAAATGAAATTTTTTCAGGCAAGAGAAATGAAAAAACACTTATTTTTCAAAACATTCCCCTTTTATGAAAAATGCTTCTATAATAATGATATTCTGCCTATATATACCTAAGACTTATTTACAAGGCCTGAATAATATAATTTAGGAGTTGATTAACTTATATTTTAATGTATAGTGAAATATGTTTAACGTCAAAACGCTCAAGACGAAATATCAGCTAACGCGAAATAGTACAGTGGTCCCGACAAATTACAAGGCCGCGGTTGCCAAGTGGCCGCGTGGCTGGCGTGTCATGAGTTCGGGCCCAGTATCACTGAAGACAAGCTATGTAGGGGAGCGATGCACGTTAAATCTGTCGAGATCTCAAACGTCCTCCCGTTGGTGGGGTAGTTAGGAGAGCGGGGTATTGGTCAGGTGTCGTCCTCGTCACTTGACCATTGATGAAAATTACGAGATCCGTCGCCAAAAAGCCCTCGTGTAGCTGAACAGTGCGACGTTAATATTCTCTCACTCCCTTACCCAACAAATTACAAAATACTATGTATTGTTTCTCTTAGCCCGAAACGAAAATCGTTAAACACGAAAATATTTCTCTTCTAAGAAAGAACCAAATACGGAAAACACCAGCCGGATTGGTCTGTTTTTCTGTATAATCGGAAGAATTCGTTGCAGTAGATGATATTATTGTGTGTGCAGCCTCAATTATGGGAGACAAAGTCGTTCTGGGTTCTGAAGCTCAGAAAATATCACTGATGCAGATTCCGATGAAGAAAATGAAAGGAATAATGCAGCTCCTGTTCTCACGTCATCCTACATGAGGAACATTATGAAAAGTATGCACAGTTATTTAAGCACACATTCCAATAGTGAAATGAATAACAACAACAACAAAAAACGCAGAGCAATTTGTTGACAATTTTATTCTAAAAAAGATAATGCAAAGAAAAATGTCAGATTATTTTGTAAAAACTCAACAAATGTTTTGTTTTTGAAAAAACTTTAAAATTTTGTATTAAATTTCGTTTTAATGGTGTGAATGTTTTTGTTTCATTCATTTTTTTTAAATACATACATATATACACATGTCTAGGTAAATAAAATAAACTCTAATAAATTTAATTTTGTCGATGATATTTTTTTTGCAACATCCTTAACAAGAAAAAATATTTCAGTCCCTTCAGTTTTGTGTTAGTGATTTTCACTGTATTACCGTAGAGAAATTGTAACATAAAACCTAGTTATTAATTAAATTGATTTTAACACTGACAATAATGTAAATGTTCAAAACTATTAGTTCAGTCTCTGTAGAGAAGTACTTGGTAGAAATAGGCAAAATATTATTGTTATTGAGCGTTTTTCATAAAAGGAGATTATTGAAAACATGTAATGTTTCCTTAATATTTTGTTAAAAAAATACATTGAAATAATTTTTGTTTTAAAAAACTGTTTTTAAAACCGTTTTATATCTTTGCTCTGATGTAATTGACACTAAATATCAAAAAATTATTCATTTATACGGGTTTTCAAAATTACGATTAAGAACGTAGTCAACCACCTTAAAATATATAATATTTCCAGAATATTGCAATAAATAAAGAAAATAAAAAGAAATTTTTATATGATAGAGCTCCCCTTGAAAGAAAAATACTTCATTTAATGATAAAAGAATTTCCTTAAATTTAAATGATGCCAAAACTTAAATAAAAATCAAGCAAAGCACATAAAGCAGTCAAAATGTACATCCTTCTTCATTTTCTTTATTAATTTCTTAAAAATAAATAAAGAGATCGTGAATAAGCCTATAAATGAAAAATTAAAACCATTCAAATAACTAACTTTGTTTGCTTTTATAAGTCATACATTTTTAGATAATGCGATTATAAATGCAAGATTCTTTGTAATAAATTTTTGAAAATAAATCTGGCAGAAAAAACAACTTCTGAACGGTATCCAAAGGGCTTACAGTTTAGGATCAGATCTCAAGGCAAAATGATAAAATTGGAAAAAATGTAAGCCTATTCCCATTCAGATACTTAAATAAATGATTGGATTAGTGGAATTTTTGTCACACTAGGCAACTGGCAGTGGTCCAGCAAAGGTTCTACCTTAATCTCTGATAAAAAAATACCGTCTATTGAATGGAAAAGGAGAAATGACATCTTAGAGGATCTCTGAAGAAAAATAATCTAATTCTGAAGTAGATAATTATTTTGAAATTGCATTGTAACTAGATCGAGGTTTTTGTTGTAATTATTATTTCTCAATTTTAGACAATGCTAAGTAGTAAATGTAAGAAATGATATTTCCTACACTGATTAAAAAAAAACTTATCAATAATCTAGTTCAGTGCTTCTCAAACTTTCAATATTTGCGACCCCATCTTCAATCAGAATTTCTATTGCCCCCTCCCCCCAACCCATACAATAACAATGTATTGAATTCAATTACTTTAACGCTAAAGCTACAATACAACTTTAATCTCTTAAGTGTCACCGGTTTATATAAACGTTTCGCTCAGCCAAAGCGTTAATTGTATCGGACGTAAATATACGTCTTTCCGAAGTACGATCTCTTCTGTGCACTGGTATCCATAAAATTATTCCGAAGGTTTTGGAAAGCAATAAAATGACCTTGACAGTGTTTACGAAAGATTTATTTACATTTAAGAGGATTTGTTTTTACTTATTCTTTTTCTTCCCCCTCCTGCCCAATACATCACATACGTGCGCCTATATAGAAAATGGCGGTACTGGGGAGTGTAACTTTTAATCGGAAGTGAAGGAATTAATTATAATCCGTACAATTTATCAAGATAAATGTTAATTTTTGTATATAATTTAATATATGATAAGCCCATGGGGTCACTGGTACTTATTGTACCTTAACTTAGTATTGTTATATTATTTATAAAATACAATGTGCATTACTGATACATTTATAAGTGTATTATGTCAGTGTAATTGCGTATTTTGCTTTTTATTACGTCAGAATGTATTTTGTTTGTTTACTTTCAGCAAACTAATAATCATGAAAAATAATCTTTTGTTTTCGACTTTTCAATATGCTCGCACCCCCCAAGGGGGCGCCCCCCCCCACATTTTGAGAAACGCTGATCTAGTTGGTATCGGATTAAATAAAGTATCAGATTTCGGCATTTATATTTGTATGAAATTTCAGCGATCTGATATCGAAGATAACTTTTCAGACCTTGGAGTAATTTTTTCAGAAAATCACCATGCTTATATTTAGAAAATAAATGATTGTCTTTAAAAATCTTTCGTTTTCCAAAAGTATCTTAGAACTTTTATCGTTTTGCTTAGTTTCTTTTTAGATACATTTTTCAGGATTGATTTTGATACGTTTTTGCAGACTTGCGATTTAAAAAACTCGAAGTTTTTAATTAGAAGTTTTACACCTAAGCCTTCTTTGATGGCATGATGTCAAAGTTTAAAAAGTGGCATACTAGCTCAAATGTCGACTTAGATTCAAAATTACGAAGTCAAATAATCTCATAATACGAAATTAAAAATTTCAAATAGAATTTTATATACGAGGTAGGATTCAAAAGTTCCCGGATTGAGCCTGTAACGTGAAAATATTTTGCTGTAGAGCAACTATGATAACATTTCTGTATATCACTGTATTCTTCTCTTTTTCTAAAAACGTTTGTTCCAACTCACGTCTTGGCCCTGGTAGACAAGTGGTCAAGGTATAAAATCATGACAAGCTTGCCATGAGTTCGAGCTCAGAACCGCTGAAGATCCGCCGTGTAGGGGAACGATGCCCGTTAAATCTGTCGAGAGCTCAAACGTCCTCCCGTTGGTGTGGTAGTTAGGAGAGGGAGGTGCCAGCTCAGGTGTCGCCCGCGTCACCTGACCATGGCTCAAAATTACGTGGACCGTCGCCAAAAGCACTCGTGTAGCTGAACAGTGCGACGTTAAAATCACTCACTCACCCAAATCACGTGGTCGGTGGCTTGCTACGGCGTCCTATTTTGTAAGTGGATGCATTTAGGAGTTAGAGATTGAAAGAAATTGCGTTTGTTAAGCAGAGAATAATATCCAATTTTGTGCTGGCTTGGAAAAGAATGCTACGGAGACTTCCGAAATGTTTAAGGCAATAATACATTATCGCGAACGCAATACTTTGAGTAGCATCAACGTTTCAGTGAAGGCAGGGAGAGTGTCGAATACGGCGAACGCTCTGGACGTTCACAGACTTCCCACACCCTGAAAACACTGAAAAGTTTTGTGCGACGGAACGTAAAAACATGCTTCAAACAACGACGGGGTGAAAATGAAAACAACTGTTTTGCCCCATCCTTCTTACTCCCCTGAAACTTCAGAACATTTCTTGAATTGGCTAGTCATTTGCAGGGTTGTCGGTTTCAATCTGCAGATGAAGTTAAAGTGCATCGCAGGCTTAATTAAAGGGCACGGCTAAAAATGGTTTGCAGAAATGTTTCGATGAATTTTACAAGCGATTACAAAAGTGTGATGTTGCTCAAGGGTCTTATTTCGAAGGAGGGTGTGTTTTAGCAACTTAACTGGTAATATTTTTTAAGCTACAGACTCTGTCCGGACACTTTTGAATCCTATTGCGTATAATGTAGAAAATTTATGATGAGAAAATAATTTATAAACTAAACAACGTTTCAAAATCTTTACAATGTGGAATGTGGAAATTTTGGGTGAGGTACTAGTTTATGTCTGGACCTTTTAGTCTTATTAAGACTGTGTGAGAATCGAAAAAATGTAGCATGAATAACCCACTAAATAACTTAACCAACTTTCATTTCTTTTAAATATAAAAATTCATGACATACAATAATTAACTTGAAAATAAACAAGACAGAAAGAAGATTTTTTTAAAATTCTTAATAACCTACTCAGGCTTTTGAAATAAATGACGGAAAGTCATAAAACCTCCTTAAACCTTCACGAAAAACAGAGGGTCCGCGCAGGTCACACAAGTTTCCTGCCTCTCTTAGCAAACCTGGTAACGTCATCTTAACGAGGCGTTTTAATTACTAAATTAGACCATCCCTGCTACATCCCACACTCCTCCCCGTAGAGAGATCCGAGAAACTAATGCAACTAATTACACTTAAGCGCAACCTGAAAGTGGGCAAGAATGAATTTGAATTTAAGGTTTGCCTCCGGTTCCTTTAACGAAGTGGGACAGTTCAAAAACGCGGCACTCGTTTTAAAGTTAAGTGATGCAATACTAGATTTTATGTTGTGAATGCGTCTATTTTACGGTTCCAGCTTTCTTTCGTAGAAAAGGCATACGGGTTCTTTACAAATGGTGAAGTTGTTTCTTTTACTTTGGAGATGCATAAAAGTGACGCTGACTTTTGGAATGTGAAGATCATTAAACTTACAGTTCTCTCGTGCGTAAATGCTTCATTAAAAATTCATCATTAAGTTTTCAGTTGTATGTATATTACCTTTGAATCTAAAACCCATTTTGAGAGTGGGATTGTATGAAGATTTAAAGCGGTTACTAAGCAGTTTATTACTTGAGAACATTTGTACATGAATGAATTCTTAATTCCTTTACGCACAATTGACAAAATAGACGACTATATATGTGGGCTTTTGGTAACATTTTCCTCTTTTGCCATACAAGCAAATATCTGTATTAAATTCTCATTTAAGTTCTAGGCAATGTGAAAATAATTTTTTTTTCTAGAAGAAGTTTTAGTTAAATTAGTGTGCCATAAATCTTCTCTGTTTACTCTGGCGACTGTCTTTCTCATTTTGAGCCATGAAGAAAGAAATGATAACAATTAAAATAATTGACCGTTTAGTCTCTAAATAAAACATCTTCGACAAGCTGTTGTCCTTGACGTGAGTGTTTTATATAAAGGGTGACTCTAGGGGCGGAAAAACCGGACCCCTGCCAGGGGCGGCTAATTCTAAGAGCGACATGTGGATTGAATTTGAAAAAATTTTTTTATACAAAAAGTTTGATATATTTTCTGAAAAAACACCATTGAGTGTGGATTTTATATTTCAATTATTGTACCTTACTTCCTTATTTTATACTCCGTATGTTTAACGTCAGTTTTCTTTTACGTTCAAACTTAAAAGTTCGATGCGGGATTATATGTTCAAAGGTGGAAATTTGAAAAGTTTACACATCTTTCAGTAGTAAATTTCTCCCCATTCCGTAGGTTCACTAAGGACATTCCTTTCACCCATACGACGTCCGGTGTTAGCTATCCAAAAGGGGATAGGGGCAATCAGAGTTTTTTGTAGACAGAGAAACACAGGAGATGCGTTATTTTTGTCTTGAGTGTGATTACTTATAAGGTAAAATAAACGTTTGTGATCCCCACCATCATTAGACTATTTTTAGAAGAAAATGGCTTGCTGAAATGGCCGATTCCTTCTCTTACATTTTACTTATTTGAATTAGTAACAGGTAATTATGTCCTTAATTTCGAATTATTTTGTATTTGACTTAAAATAATATATATATTGTTTCGCTGCCTTTTTAAGAAGATTCAAGAATTATTCAAGTTTTTTTGGCGTGTACAATGAGTACAATTTATCCTTTTTAATTATAATTTTTTGCTTTGAGAGAGGGGCGGCTTTTTCCATTTTTGTCCGGTATGGCAAAACTGCTGGAGCTCGCCTTTATATAAGCTACTGTCCTACCTGTCCCCACTCGTGCCGGGAACGTGCTAGAAGCCAAGGACGAAAAGGAATCCTTGGTCGGACCAATTGTTTGGCGCTTTTATTCTTTCTCTTTGCTGTTTCGCAATTCTTAGTATAAAGGAGTCACAGCATATCCCCTTTCTAGAGATGAAAGTCTGTTTTGCTGTTAATCGGGCCTTCAGCCATTATTGCAATTGATATACGACCCCCCAATAATTTAGAGCGTCGTTTGAAACGCTTCTCAATGTGGGCAATCTCGTGTTGAGTCTGTAATTGAGGGGTGTCATAGCCGTTTGTATCACAGGTCATGATTTGTTGGGAATGTCTTACTCTTCATGCCGTGAATAATCAACCAAAAGGGTTAGACTGTGCAGCCATCTAGTGTCCGATTTCCGTGTCAGCATTTTGGCTTGTAGCATTTGTTGTTCCCCGTATATGATGACCTTGACAGATGTTCTGGGTTAGGATGACTTGAGCCTCCTACCTTAGAATCTGGAGAACACTTCGTGTATGAGTTAGATGACTAGGATGAAAAGGAATATCTACTCGAACTAGTTTTAAGCATTTTCATCCCTGTCCATTGCTGCTTTTCAACTTGAGGCACGAAGGGGGAGGGGTCATATTTGAAATCGCATGGAACAATTTATATAGTTTTGAAAGGAGCTCTTTAAAGATATCAAGTCTTGAACTTAGTTTATGGTTCTAAGTTACGAAACTAAGCTGTCAAGCTAGGGACTATTGTTTTTTTTAAAGGATAGATCTATATTTATGAGCATAAAAAGAGAAATAAAAAATATCCAATACATCTATCCCTAATATTGAAAGTAGAAGCTGATATTAATGAGTACTCATCAATGAGTAATTTTAAATAACTTATTTAAGAAACACACAAATATTGGCACTCACGAAATTCTCTAAGCCAATTTTTGTTACTTATTCGCTTACAGTTTGGTAAAATAATGCTAGTAAAGAAATACTTAAAGACAAAACTTCAGATTTTTCTTTCGAGATAGGTATGATTCTGTAGATGTATTACAGTAATTTGCATTACAATTTACTGCGTGGAAAATAGAACATTTTATGCAAAAATTAGTAAAAAAAGACGTTTAAATTTATTTGCTTGATCTTTTTCGCAATGAACAATTTATATTTTTTATTTGAAACATTAAAGATTGATGACTGAATAATTAACTCCAGTAAATTTATAAAACGAAATTTATTTTAAGCATAAAATAAATTTGTAAATAAAATATTAATTTATTTCTATCTCCATTTAGAAATTGACAAGTAAGATTTAATAATTACTTTTTTGGAAGTAATAATGATGCTTAATAAAATACAATATATATAGCTGCGCTTCTATTAAAAAACAATTTCTCTAGAATATAAATCTAATGCGATTTAAAATCCCCACATTTAAAATTCTAAAACGGTTATTTAACAAAAGAAAAATCAATGTTAAAGAAGCATTAGATTTGCACCTTTAGAAATTTTTCATCAGTTTTCAATGGGCAACTTGAAAGCCATTAAGTGTATACATTTTCACGCTTCAAGTCAAACAATTGCTTTCGGAACTCTTCTCTACCGAACCTTCAATATTTTCCGGAAAAATGTGGTAATTAAAGCAACCAGAAGTCAGGACAGTTGAGAAGAGGGTCGAGTTGAATCTTTTTTTCCTCCTCTCATCCTTCCAGAAGCTTTGAAAACGCTTAGAATGATTGATGAGCGAATCATCAAGGAATGGCAGAAAGCTTTCGATCACATTCTTCAACCCCTTATCTCGCCTTTTTAAGCAGTGGGCATACGACCTTCTTCGATCTATGTCATGCATTACATTGACTAGAGGAAGGAAATCTCAAATCAGTAACGGAGATCAAATGAGAAAAAGACTCCATGTTTAATTTGCGTGCAAATGCTTGTTGTGTTTAGATAAATAAAAACAGTGCTCTTAATGAAATTGATACATTTACCAATCAAAGAATTAATGTCGAATTAAGATTTCTAAAATTGACTAATATTTAAGAGAATTATTTACACACGCTTGCTATTGAATATAAAATTTTGAAATTTATATAATGTGGAAAATAATTTAATGAAATTAAATAAATGGTCCCTTTAAAATATAAGGAAATCAATGAAAGAAAGAGTTTTACAGTTATTTAAAGTTTTAATACTTGGAAGTAGCTATTGAGCAAGCAAATGAACTCGCCATTGTTTTGGTACATCAGCTTCGGTACCTGTGCAGTGGACATATTAAGATTAAAAAACCTGAATTTTTGTTCAGTTTTTAGATAGAAGGTTATAGCATTCGGAAGGGGTTTGCATGTGAAGCCGAGGATCAATTTCACGATGTTTGAATTTCGATAGGTAGCAGTGCTTCAGTTCAGCATCGTTTCAGTTGAACATTTATTGGGGACCAGACTATTCTTGACATCCTAAATCTTCTTAACTGACTTTCTTTAGTCATAGTGCATATTTTCATTGAGTCCCCTCCTACGTGTTGTTTCATGGTAATGAGATGGCCGATTTCTTAGCCAGGACTGTGATTGAGAAAGGGTGAACCCTAATGGGACTCTTACGTTTTGCGAGTTATCCTTCCTCAAAAAGATTGATCTAAAACTCCTTGGAAAATCTCCCCTTAGTCATCCTTGTTACTTCGGAAGAAATCCAAGAGGTTCATTCAAGTTTATGCCTAGGGTATATAAGGCTGCCTTTTCGCGCTTTATGAGTGGCTATATAAAAGCACTCACTTTGTACCAGGCCCAGAAGATCTTCCTAGAGTGGCACTGGCGTTATGCATATCTGGTATCCCCTGTCCATATCTTGGCTAACTTAGGTTTTAAAAAGAAAGAAACAGAGAGAGACAAATAACAGTACGTCAGGACCAACCTCTGTTTTTAAACGTTTTAGACATATTTGGATTTTTACGATTGTTAAGCATTGCTAGACAATCTGGAATTAGTAACAACAACTGTTTCGAAATGCTCTGTTTACCAGACTTCTCTAGGGTGAATTTTATACTAGGAGACGGTCACAGGAGAGACCGTCTGACATGATGCAGGCAAAATCATTCGTTGACACGGAAAACCATGAATCTGTGCCATCCATTCAAATTCATGTAAGTAGACTACTGTAGAGGTGATGATGCTATGATCTGCAGTGGTATAATGTTGTACGGGTGCACAGAGCTGTATGTCTTTCAGGGAGGTAAGTTTACTACTGCTCTGAGGTATAGAGATGAGATCTTAGATTTTAGAGAGTTAGTCATTTTTTATATGCTACAACAACCGTCTAAACAGGGCTCGGCTGTTGGATGAATATCTCGAGAATAATAATATTTTGAGGAAATATTTCCAACCAGATCTCCAGACCTGAATCTTACAGAAGCCTTTTTGGAATGCTCTTGGCAAAGGAATTGCAACATTTCAGCTCCCTCCCTGAATACACTTGGAAGTAAAAAGTGCCTTGGTGGAGGAGTAACATTTATTGTCCCAAGACCTATAACTAACTTTGTAATCAGCATAAGAGAAATCTCTGTAAAAGTACTGTCAGAGGCGATCATAATCTCCACAAGCGCCATCTTGCTACATTATTTTTGGACTATTCTGTTTTTCTTACCAAAGTTCATGTTAATGAGCGAATATCATTAGTTTTCTATTATCTTTTTTAAAATACTTCAAGTATTTTCATACCAATTTTCCCTAGAAATGGTACAAAAATTTCGCAATTATCTCCCGAGGTAATTTAGGGAAGAGGATTTATAAACTACACCAGCGGTTCTTAATCACTGGTCCGTAGAGCCCAGGGGTCCACGCAGACTCTCATGTAACGTTGAGATTTCTCCCTTTTACAGACTCAAAAAGGCCTCGTAGAAAAATTGAAATATGTACTATACCAGACTAAATTACTAAATAGTTCCCAATGAAGAAACTCCTTTACAAGTTCTATTTTGATCAAGAATATTAAGTTGGGAAGGATGTTCTCGAAAGTTTGGGGGTATGCGATGTCACCTTGATTCATAAAAAGGGGCCGCGGTGATCGAAAATTTCAGAACCGCTGAACTATACCATTAAATTTACATAAAACATGCCTATGAAAATAATTTTATTGAAATATTTTATAAATTTAATAAAATTATTGTGATAGTAAAATAATTTCTTTGAAAATACTGGACTTTCTTTAGGAGTCTCTAAATCAAAAATTTAAAAATATCGAGGGTATGAAAAGGATTCTGCAATAGTCAGAGTAACTTGTATTAAAACAGTACACAAAAGAATTCATTTTAATGGACTTAATATCATTAATTTGAAAAATTGTTAAGAAATTTGTAACTAAAAACATAGTTATTTCTCTATGATACTATATGCTTTTCTTTATTGGATTTAGCTGGCAGGTACCCTAGTGAGAGAGAGAGAAATAGTTTTTTTTTCGTATAAAGCGCAGTTTTTTTTTAAAATTTTACTCATACGAATCAAAAAGAACGTTGTAATAAAGCCAAAATTATTATTATCTATTCCAAATTTCAAAGTAAATTTATTTCTTCTTTTATTTTAGATGAATATTTTTTAAAGAAAATATCGCAGATCATTTATAGCCCTTAATGGATTCTTAGACTTGATCTCGTATGTCTGGGAAACTAAATTATTATGACCTTGAATATTTTCAGTTCACTAGTGATAGCAAAGGCATGGGAAAAAACTGTTCGAAATCTCAGTGATTCAAGGAAAGGACGGCCGACTATATAATTATTTAGATAGAAGCCTGCATGAACTATCCCATGCTTCAATATCTATCTTTGAAGATTCTAAAAAAAACTATAGAAAGAGAATTAACTTAGATTTAAAATAGATTTTATTATTTTTTTCACTTAAATAAGATTTTTCCCTGGCTCCGACTATTAAATAATACTTTATAAAAATAATAACTAAAAGAAAAGTAACAGGTAGAACGTGTGGAATAAATTACTTTCTTTGGAGAATTTTCTGTGACTAATGCTTTTTTTATTCAACTCTTCACTTCAATGTCATAGAATATTTTAAAAAAAATGTTTCTACATTTATTAAAAGCAACTAACATTTAGTGTTTATTACTAACTTATAAAAACCAAAAACTAAAGCATAAAAAACAAAACAAAATGAAAATAACTTCGAACAAAAATTAAATATTATATAAAGAAGCAAAACCATTTACATTATTTGCATTTCAGGGGGGAAAACATGTAAGAAATAGTTTAAATCAGCGGCCACCAAACCTTAGAACTTCTTAGTCTACTAAATATATATTTTTATACTTGATGTACCACTAAAATGAATTTAAAAATAAAAAAAAGATAAATACATATACATAAACAACTTTAATTTAAAAGTTTTTATTATTTTAACTCAGAACCGTTACAGAGCTGTTACAAAAAATGAAAATTTTAAGTTTGGTTAAAGTGAACAAATATTTGCTCCTGTTTGTTCAAAATCAGTTTATGAATTTTGGGTTCCAATGTCTTCACTGCAAGGCGGGGGCTGCTTTTATTTCAAGCCATAACCTGTACCGAGTTTTACTTGTTGATGAAAATGAAAATGTCTTTTAGCGCACAAATTTGTTGTTGAAAATTAAATTAAATTGAGAATCAAAAATTAATCATAGACCAACAGTTGTCCGCGGAACACCGGTTGGCAACCACTTTCTAGATCTCGAACGATACAATTAGACAGAATATTTTGCATTTTAAACCGGTATCAAATTCGATTAATTTTTATCATTGAAACACAAGATAGTTTATGTCACAATGTGCAATGTGTTAAGCTGATATAAACAACAATAATGATACAATGCGGAGTAATAAATACAATGCAGTTGAGCTGGCGTTTATTTCACTTCCATATAATATTTTACTTGCACGTTTTACGAATTGCTCTAACACGTAACTCAGCAAAATTGCATAGATTTTGCATAAAATTAAATTCATAGTAATGAGTGTTTTACCTGATACATCAAAATATTAAAAAATACACTTCGGGAACTAGTTGGCGATAAAACTTGGCATGGAAGGAAGCCTTAGATTCCAACCCATAATCCAAAAGGATAAGCGCATATCCATCCTTATGCCAAAAATCTGAACATAACGTGACGAAAGCTTTTAAAATCCTCCTTTTTTCGATCAGTTTTTAAAATTGAGTTGAACACGAGGGAAAAAAAGATATTCGACATTTTACTTCCTTCAAAGGAATATATATCCAGATAAGCTTCGCAAAAAGAACTTTTAGTAGAGTCATAAAAGTTTATAGCTATTTCAAATGATTTGATATTCTGCTGCATTAAACAGCAGTCAGTCAAGCTCAACGTCGAAATGAGAAATTCATACGAAAAGATCGTCGAACACTCGACGTTTAACTATTCTTCGAATACATTAATGGGTAAAGATGTTTTCTTCCTGCTCCTCATAAATCACAGCTTCCATTTTAAGTGTATTTGCTGCTAGAGAAATGAATATGTAATCCTCATCAAGTACTTTGTCTTCATATTTCATTCAGTAATTCAATTAAAATTGTAAGCAGGATTTTTTAGACTTTTAACCAACTTTGAAAAATGAAGGGAAAAAAAAGGAATCTAGAGGCTTCTTTAAAAAATTTTCTTCCTCCCTCTTTTTTTGGTTTCGTATATAATAAATTAGAAAGTATGCGTGAATAATGTCGTTGGATAAATAGAATATTTAAGCAAGGTAATGCTTCACATAATTTATTCATCCAATCGAAACTATGTTAATATCTAATGCAGCAAAAGAGAGGCTTAAAAAAAGGTAGCTCTATGAAAATAGCTAAATTAACAACGTATTTTTTCAAGATGCAGTCTAAAAAGTTACAAAAATTTGTCAAATTCTCAATTTATTTTAAACATTCTTATACATTTTTAGATTGTTCACTGCGCAGTTTAAATTTATTCTTAAAAAAAATTGCCCTTGATTTATTTTGGTGTTCGATGAGAATTGAATAGAGAAATATATATACAATTAAGCTCACAATATGCAATGTATTAAAGTAATTTTCTATCAAAATTATACAGCTATAAAAATAATTTTAACCGCTTCCAGCTTCAAAATTGTTTTATTTAGAGAAGTAATTACTAACACACAATTTTACATTTATTATAACTTAAGCAACATATTGGTGAATTTCATGTAAGATAACACTTAAGATTAAAATATCTTTCACAAACAATACTTTCAGATTAATAATATACTCAGTTATATATTCTAGTAAAACTTTTTGACTAGGTAGAATATAGCTTTATTGCTAAGTTTTTAATCAATACTTACAAGGAAGAGTTCAGATGTTTAAAAAACTTGACACACTGATTATAGGATAAAAATAAATAAATAAAAATAATTAACCTTTTAAATAAAATGGTATAAATTTTCTCAAGAAAATATAATTTATTGCTTAAGTTTTTTCATGTACTCTACAAAACTCTTTTGATATAAAAATGTAACCAGATTGAATATAAATGTAACTAATATCGAGTTTATATTACATTAAATTGGTACAAAATATACTAAATCTGATAAAACTTTGTGACGGATCTATACGCGTCTATTACTAACCCCATGGGGACTCTTCTGGGGAAACATTTTTACCAACCAACTTTTACAGAAGGTAAGAAAACGTGATTATGCAAATTAAGTTTATTATATAAATTCTGTATTCACGAGTTTTGAGAGTTAGTTGGTGAGTGGTGGATCGTGAGTTTATTGAGTGCAAATCTAAGTATCAATTGAAGAATTCGAAGAGAGGATCACTCGGAAGTGATCGAATCCAGTTAAAGGTTACCGTTCAAGGCCTCAATAGTAGGGCTTCACAAGAATACAGGTATCGTGAGCCTTATTTGAATAGAAGTTAAAGAATAACTTATTAGACCGCGGCTGAGTTGAAATTGAGCTTGTATAGGGTATCGTGGAATCAATTGAGGGTCCGTAATATCCCCAGGCTAACGGGTCTCTTCTTCGTGCTCTGCATACTGATCAACATTCTAAACTGGATTATTATTGTGCTTGCTTGATATTTGTGACAATAAAATAATTAGAATGAATCATGTCGACTGATTATTCAGTTCTTCCCGCATATCTAGCCGAGTCCGAGAGTAGACAAGGGAAATTAAAAGGAAGCAGGAACCGACACGTATTGCAACTTACATTTTCTATTTAATTTTACACTGCCCATCCAGTATTGTGGTTAGCAACACTGACTGCTGTGCCATTGAACCTAAGTTCGAATCCCGGAGAAGGCATGGACGTTTGTAAATGAAGAGTGCGCGTGGCATAGGGGTGCTCTAAATAGCCGTCGAGCCGCAAGTCCTCTCGTGAGGTTGGTGGAAGGGGGTGGGAGGCCTCTGACCATCCTCAGAGTGTTCTTCTTCAAAATTGGGGTGATACTGAGACGAATCGTACTGTCATCTGTGTGGTGCTCAAAGCTGCGTCTAACGAAAGGCGTACAATCTAGTTTTCATCGTGATGAATTTCGTGGACATCGATCTGGCACTGCCAATCAGTTGGCATTTGCTACAACAACGACCTTCATTCAAGTAAATGAGTGACTGAATATTAACGTCCGCACTATAAAGCAACACGAGGGCTTTAGGTGACGGACCTCGTGATTTTGAAACTCGGTCAAGGGACGAAAGTAACGCCTGATAGGGCCCCTCCCTCTCCTAACTCCCTCACACCACACCAATGGGAGGGCTTGAACATTAATTATACCATATAAAATAGACCCCAGCATAACATTATCGCGATGTTCATGTTTTGTTTTTAGCGTAAATGGATTTCAATACATACAAAATTTGATATCATTTGGCTAGGAATAGTACTTTTAATTTTCTTTAGATTAATTCATTAACATTTTATTAACTTATAGCCCGACAATCCCACATTTGCATATTTAATACAAAAAATTACTAGTGAATGAGGAATTCCCGGAAAGATATCCATTTCTTACATCCTACTATATCTAATCTCAAAGGAAATTCTGCACTCTGTAAGACATTTCATCTTTTAAATGTTAGAATAAATGATTATTCATAATAAAGCTGCCTGTACCATTTGCTCCTCGTTTTTATTCCGAGATTTAACTTTCTTTTAAAGAATTCTACAGTCTCCATTTACATTAAAATAAAATCCATGATCTGAATAATAAGAACGCAAGAGATGCTCCAGTTTTAACTTAATTAATTGTTCATAAGATTGCAGGTGTGATTTGAGAAATCTTTTCTCACTGCTATTTCACGTTGAATTCTAGGCTCACCAGACAAATTATGCGGGTCTAAAGTGATGAAATTAACATTATACATGAGTAACGTATTTGCCATGGCCTGCATATCCATATTTATTACGTGCGCAATAGACTTGCCTTGAAATGATTCATTGTCCAACGCCCATTTTCATATAATAACTGTTATGCAGACATATTTAGTCATCTCATTGAGGTACTTTATAGAAATCAAAATTTATTGCCCTTTTGATATTTAGGCTATTTAGTACAGTGGCCTTTTTGGGAGGGAGATTATATATATATATATATATATATATATATATATTAAATCACACACACACACAATAAGTTGAGTTTTGAAAATAAGTTGAAAGAGTAAGGAATTCATTTAAATAAAAGTATATATAACTATAATAGCATTAGAATTCCAAACGGAGGAGTTGCATTGAATACAAATACTCATGATGCAACGAAAGAAGATTTAGCAGTAATTAATTTTACATACTCATATGTAACATTAATGCATTGAAAATTTATCTCAGTAAATCATTCATTACTTTCTTCAGCATTAGTTGCTATTCAACGAGTACTTCAAAGGCAAAACAAAAAATTCTAACCTCTATGAGCCTGGCGTAGCAAGTCCTGAGTGGGCAGTGTATCAAAAATCCTTGGGGGCTCTCTTGAGTGAGTGATTGAATATTAACATCACACTGTTCAGCTACAAGAGGGCTTTGGGCGACAGACCTCATAATTTTGAACCATGGTCAAGTAACGAGGACGACACTTTAGCTGGCACCTTCCTCTCCTAACTACCTCACTACACCAACAGGAGAACGTTTGAGCTCTATACAGGTTTAACGTGCATCGCGCCCTTACACGGCGGGTCTTTAGTGGTACTGGGCTCGAACTCATTGCATGTCCCCCACGATCCGATACCTTGACCAGGCTACCGCGGCCTTGGGGCGCCTTAACATTTTGTGGTTTTTCGCTTATGAGTTTTGGGTCCCTGCAGCTTGGGGGCCCCGTACCTCATAGATACGGCGGGTAGCTACGTCCCTGTCTATAAACCAAAATTGTGAAAATTTGATCGAGTCAGTGGCGAAAGGGGCAATATTTGGGCCCCCCTGCAAAGTCAAGTTTTGGGCCCCCAAGTAGGATTTTACAAAGGGTAGGTAATTGGCGGCAGCTAGGCTTTGGGCGCCCTAGAACCCTGGCCCCCCGCGTTGTGGGGGTGTGCGTTACGCCCATGGAGTAAGTGAGAGTGATGTTAGCATAACACTATAAAACAATAGGAGGAATACTGTCAACGGAGCTCGTAATTTTACGCCTCAATCAAGTGACGAGGAGAAACCGGAGTCAGCACTACCTCTTCTAACTTCCACACCTTCAGCAGGACATTAAGACTAGACAGATTTAACGTGCACAGGTCCCCTATACAAGGGTCTTCAGTGGCACCAGTAAAAAAATGAGAAGTGTGGCTCATTCATGTGGAAACTCACTCGTCAGTTGACCCTAATAGAGAATTATGAGTTATTCCCAGGTTTATATATATTAACGTCGCACTGTGAAGCTGCAAGCACATGAGGGCTATTAGCGAAGGACATCTTCATTTTCATCCAAGGTCAAATAATGAGAATGAAACTCATTTGGCACCCCATTGTCCAAACTACTACACTACGACAACTTGAGCCTGTAGAGATTTAACATGAATCAACCACTCTACACATCAAGGCTTTAGTATCTACAGGGCTCGAGCACACTATTCTACTAATACAAGCCGGTCACAAATTCCCGGTTAGAGATTTTTTTAAGGAATCAAATTAGAAATTAACTACCGTAAAATCCGGAGTACTTTTAACACAAAAAATAAGATCAAGATTTACGGGTGTGCGTTAAACGCAGGATATAAAAATGATAGCTTCAAAAATAAAAAATAAAAGAAATGAGCATAAAAAAATTAAAACTTCTACATAGATCGAAATATTGTTTATTTAAAAGAAATAAAATACCTAATAAACTTAAAAAGTTGTTCTAAAAGTGTACTATTTTACCAAAATCTTGGGGTAATACCTCGAATAAATAACTTTAAAACATAACAGCATTGCTCTCGTATATTTCAGGTTCCTTCGTAAAAAAAAAGGGTGTATGCGTTACACAGCGAATATACCTGAAAACACACACAAATGCAGCTTGAAAGTATAGATGCGCGTTATATGCTGGATTTTACGGTAAGATAAATTATATACAAACAATACTCACACACAGACAAAGTAGTTAAAACTAACCTCAACGGTAAGAACGTAGTGCTTTACGATACACTGAATACAACCCCGAATACTATCAACGTAAACCTACAATTACCGGACAACAATAACTAATACCATCAATTTTTCCTAAGCAAATCATTCTTTTAGCCCTCCTTTAATAACACATAATCATATAATGCGTGTCATCTCAAAAAGTATTAACGAACTCAAATAGGCGCACCAACTCTGATGGATCATTTGACATCCGGGTGTAAAAGCTAAAACAACCAATCAAACGGGGAGAAACAAAGTAAAAAAACCACCTCGATCGTGAATTCTGATAGAAAGTGAACAATGGGGTTCATTACCATCAACAAGTATGAATGATGACAACGTTAATTCATTGATTGAGAGAGAGAGAGAGAGGGATGACGCTCCTACCCGCCTTCTTCTCACTGATTGCGGCCATTTTTGCAGTGTTTAATTTCGGTTAAATCATCGCTGTGGATGACAGGTCTCAGTGATTAATGACCCCAAAAGACCAAACCAGCCCCGGTGCTAAAAATACTGAGTAACAACTCGGGAAAAGCCACCTCAGGGGGGTGCGAAATTACCTCAAGTTGATGCCAGGAAGAAAATCCCGGCTTGATGAGTGTCAATTTCGAATGCAGACAGAATGATGCGTGGTAAATTTGACGGTTTGTGTTGGAGTTGTTAATGAGGAACTAACTACGTTTTCAAGAGGGGTTTTGTTTTAAAATATGAACTGGAATCTTAGAGTTAATTAAAAACTTACCAGAAATTCTAATGATGCGATTGGTGTTCCGGTAGCATTATGATTAATATTTTGGAATGCAGAGAGAATTAAGCAAACGAATTCGAAACATCATGTTGTGCATTTGTTAACGGTTCAAAGAAACATTTGTTTTTAAAGACAAACATCAGCAACTTAAATTTGAAAGATTTCAAAAGACCCAACTGATGCCACCGAATTATGCAAGGTAGTGATTACTAATGAACTTAAGGCACAAAGGTGTTTTAAATATCAGCATGAAATGCATGGTTTTTGATGAATTATTTTATTCTGTGTTAGAAAAATTCAAAGGAATTTGTGAGGGAATGTTTATTAACTCGAGGTATAAAGTAACAAGAAGTCTATTAACGCGTTTATTGGTTCCGCATTCACTTTGTGACGGATCTATACGTGGTTCCACTAATCCCTTCTTACATCTGTAAGGTAAATATTTATTTCAACCAATCTTCATCGAGTAAGGGAACGTGATTTATGTAAATGAGGTATATTGTATAAATTCGGTTTTTGTGAGTTGGCAGTAAGGAAGTTGTTGACACGCTGAAGTTGATACGTTGGATGTGTGCAAGTAGGAATTAACATAAAGATTGAGAATTAGTTGTTAGTTGAAGATTGAAAAGAAGTGGAATTAGTTAAAGATTACTGAGAGGGGAGCCAATCACGTTGATCAAGCTGAAGCGAGCACCTGCAAGTTTCCAGTGTAGGATCCGATGCATAAAAGGTTCAGGTACTGTGCGTTTGATTAAGTAGAAGCTAGTTTATTAGTGTGCGACGTAGTTATATTTGAGCATATTTAAGCTACCTTAGATTCAGTTGAGGGTCTGTAGTAGTATTCCCGTGTTATAGAATCTCACCTTCGAGCTCTACTAGATATCAGCTATTTTAATTAGAATTGTATTGTGTCTGATTGATCATTGATATTAATAAATTGATTAGACACACAACGCACAAACAATCAAATATAAATTAAAAATAACTATTTTGTGGGTAGGCACAGTCACCGATTTCGGTTTTCCGTTATCGGCCAAAGTTGTTTATAGACTGACTGAATCCCCCATCGGTTAGGGAAAGTTCACACATATTTCCCTTTAGGGAATACTGAGAAGCAAGCCGAGACAACGGACCTCGTAGTTTTGAACCTCGGTCAAATGGCGAGGACGATATATGAGATGGCACCCCCCTCTTCAAATTACACCAACGGGAGAACTTTGATTCACGACAGATTTAACGTGTATCAGCCCTTCTACAAGGAGGGTCTTCAGAAACACTGGAGCTGGACACATCGGACACGAGTTCGGGACCATAACCAATGGACTACCTCAGCCATCAAAGGCGTTGGAAGACAATTCTTAAACTTTAAAACATTGTTACATGGTAAATACAACTCCTGAAAATAATAGAGGGTAAGTACAAATGATGGACCCTATTTTAAAAATATTATCGAAACAACTGCACATTTTACAATAAGTGACACATACCAAGAAATATAACAAGTTTTTTCTGTTTCAAATGTTCAATGTGTAAACTTCTTTTTACACGGCGTACGTTCAATCTGTAATCCAGCTGGTTCCATAAATTTTATAGCATCACTCTATCAATAGTTTGTAATTATTCTCAAATGCTTTTTTGTCCTCCTCCTTTTTTTGTTGTATCAATTGTAAATGATACGGCTTGAAATTTAATTTTTTTCGAAAAAATTTCCATACCATTTTTTTGGATACCATTTTCGTCTGTCATATCATTGCCAAGTTGACAGACGGCAACTATCGGAGACTTCTTTGGGTTTCGAACAACTCTCTACCTCACCATCTCTACTGCTTCTTCCGAGACGCTTGGCCGGCCGTTGCATTTCTTTTTACGTAAGCAACCTGTTCACTCAAATTGATGATACCATAGAACAGGGGTGGGCAGATTTTTCCAGGGTACGGGCTACTTCTAACTTTTTCAAGGTGTTGCGATTGACTAAGTCTCCAGTCTAGCTGGCATCGATGTTCTACAATATATGCTTCTTCTAGTATACACGTCTTAGGTCTTAGTAAAGCTGGTCCTCCCCTTCCCCCAAAATAACTTGGGGGGGTTGACAGTGATGGACTTAATGACCCCCCTGCCATAGAAGAATGCTTTTGTTTGTTGGTGCTTCTTTTCAGTAGTGATTTTTAAAAATGCACATATCGGTGAAATAAATAAAAAAAACCCGTGCATACTCTAATATGCAGAAACTCTTCTTTGTAAGGGATCTTGAATGAGCTGTTGATCATTGGTGGGAAATAAAACTTGGTATATTTTTCTTTACATCCATGTATCATTTTTTTTTGTAATATATTCAGTAGTTTCGATAATATGATTTTTTAAAATCTGGTCCATCATTTGAACTCCCTCTGTACTTTCCTTTTGAAATATCTTAACCATACTGCGTGAAGAATTTGGCTACAAGTTAAAGTAAAAAAGAATCCCTTATATTGCTAATGACTTTCTTTGACCGAATCATGCCATGAACCCAAAAACTCCACATAGTTAAACAATCATTGACTTTGTTACCATTACATGTCTCTTTCTCTCGCGAAATCTCTCGAGATTTCACGTGATAACTTTTATTTTACAAATGGTGATCAATTTACATAAACAAAGAGTGAGATGCTGAAATGTCAATAGAAAGAAAAATAAGTCTATTTAATTCATTTTGAACTTGGAATCGAAGGAAGACAAAAATAAAAGCAATACAGAATCGCACCCAAATAACTAATAGATTCTTTATCTCCCAGGGTACCTTAATCATTAGTTGGATTAATTAAGAAATAAAGTATATTGTTGGCTTATTTTGCAAATTGTGTGCACAAATTAAAATTTAGAGTTCTAAACTTTATTCAAAATGCAATGTAAGCTGTCTTTGGACATGTATTTTCTCTTTATAAAGTAAGATATTAATACAGTTAACACAGCTATTTGTAAATAAAGCCTATTGTTAAAATCTGCATAAATATTATCGAAGTGGGGATATTATTTCTAATTATAGGACATTATGCTTAAATAATTTAGTAATACAAATATTGAAGAAATAAAGGCAAGGGTTTCTAATGTATCTCCAAGCATAAAGTTCTATTTTTTGGATAAGATAAAATTGACTGCCCTAAGAAAAAAAGTAATATATATTTATTAAGTTCTTTTACGCATGTATATGAATAAGAATAATTGCAGACGCTCTAAATTTCTATAGCGGAGATGTAAAAAAATGCATCAACATGTAGTATTTCGACATTAACAAATTAATGTGTTGTTTTTTCATGCGTAACTTGTTATACACTCATGTCCATAAAATAAGAATTATTCAGAATTACACGGAAATTGAACTGTAGAGTAAAAATTTGACATGAGAATTATCACACACATTTTCAAGAATAACTTGTAAATTACAGGAATATGCTAGGTGACAACGATAATACGTCACAATGACGAGAGCTTGCCGTCGGCTCCGGTGGCTTAACGGTAGTATGCCCACTTCGTAAGCCTAAGGTTGTGGGTTCGATCCCGGCTGGAGTCGAAAATCGTAGGTACGCACATCATATGATTATGAGGGATGTAAAAGAACCCTTGAGTATTAATCTGGGTCTGGTACTCTCGGCAAAATTACATCAAGGCAATATTTAGCATCTGACGAGAGCTTGGATTAAAAATTAATTCAAGCGTTCAAATTTGGTAGCGAGGCCGCCACGAGATAGTGTCACCAATGAAATGTCTTCCACTCTCAAGGGGACTTTGTCTTCCAATGGTTCAATTGGAAAACTCGTAGTTTTTATGTATAGTATCATACGTGCATCGTTTGTTGTTTAATAAATTTACTTCATGAATAAGTAACATTTGTTTAATTTCTGAACCCTTATTTTCTGAAACTTGGAATTATTCTTAATTTATGGACATGAGTGAATTTTTGAAACTATTAGATAACAAAATGAGAGGAAAAACAATGATAAATTATTAATCTATGAAAAAGTCAATTGAAGATGAAACAAGAAAAATTAATAATTAGCAAGCCAAATCGCAATTTTAGATTAGAAAACAAAGTGAAGGGTTAAGCTATCTTGATGGTACCAATATTCCCAATTTACAGTTTGCTAGGTTAATTTAGAAATATCCGAGGAAACAAAATAGCACAGTAAAACATATTTAATAATACATTATATATATATATATATATAATGCAGTAAAGTAGTGATATTTACAAAAGCATAAAGAATGTTAATGATTACATACACGTATAATTTTAGAGATAAATACGTTTTAATGAAAATGAGAATAAATAAAGTTAGCTGAAAAAAAATAAAATATTTTATAAGAAAAATAAATTTTATTTATACTACAAAATTAAATAAAATTTAAAGCGTTCTTGATTGCTATGTTAAAATATTTTGAATAAATGAAATTTGAGCTAAAAACATCACAATGTAAAAGTTATATATAATCTAAGTTAAAAAATATCAAGGATCAGAAAAAAAAATCAAAAAATTTTACTTAGCAATGAAAACAATAACTTTTAAACTACATATTATACTACTAAAAATTTAATGTGTTTATATAAAGATAATTTCCTGTTTCAAAATGAAATTTATTGTTAGGATTCTTATAGTTGTAACTCCATTATATCTTTAAAGGATTTATTAATTATACAAAGTCTGGTATTAATTAAATTTACATTTATCTAATTTTTAAATGTTGCAGTAAAATGAAGTTAAGATAATGAATATTATACTGAATGAGTTAAAAATATCCTAAAAACTATGAATTAATAAAAATACAATTACTTCAGAAATTATTTAGAGACAGTAACAAATTTCAAATAAAAAGGAACTTTGTGTAACATTTTGTGCATCCTTTATGAATTTCAAAACTGAATATAAATCATTTTAATCAAATATTTAAACAATTTGTTTCTTCCACTTGGTTTAGATGTAATTGTAATGACAATTCTTTCCTTTCCATACAATTATTTATGCAAAAACTGTATCTCCAGAGACATCAAATGCAAAGAAAATAGAATCACGTATTGGTTTATAAAGTTTAAGAAAAATAAATTGTGCAAAGGAAATCAAATTCAACTTCATTAAAAGTCCACAACCTTATTCACCATTAGCATAACTAAAGAAAAATCTATCGAATTTTTTCCAAAATTTTTTCACGCCATTGCATTCGCTTTAAAATTATTCTGAATCCACTTTTGATAGATCGTTAAAAGTGAGTGGTAATAAAATCAAAATAAATCAGATTATCTTTTTCACACATTCTTTCATTTTTATCCCTAACAGGATATCGTATTAGTTAATTAGTGAAATCAGCCAAGTATATAAATTTCCCTATTTCTTTCTTTTTTCCCCATCTTTGACAAACGAATCTAAATTTGAAACAAGTAACTTTGGGAGTTTATGCTAGAAAACACTTAATGAAGTGTTTTCATGTTACTTTTTTCCCTGCCTAATAAGATTATCTCAACGAACAAGAGAATTTACTTTAGAATACTTATTTTTTTTTAAACTTTCGGATGCTTATTTTTCGAGACTTTCCGAAGGATTTGCAAATTTTGTCTATAATAAAGTACTTAAGAAAACAGAGCTTATTGAATAATTAACTTTTAATAATCTAGTATCATAGAGCAAAGTCAAGCATTTAGGGGGAAAAAAGTTTCCAAAATAAGTAACGTGACGTGCTTTAAAATTATATTACTGAAAAATGTGAAACTAAGCATCAAACCCATTAAGAAATAAAAAAGAAATGAAAGAAGGAATATCACAAAAATGAACAATGTAATAAAGCTTGAATGTGAAACCGATTAAAATCTACTTATAGAAGTAGAACGTATTGCTAAATCTTAATGAAGATTAAAAATCTCCACACATTTAAATATAATTCTTTATTCCTATTTTCAACTTAAAATAATTAAGATATATAATCTCTTTATTCCTGATAACTCCGAAGATTTCGACTTTTTTTGGCTAATTAGTTTTCTAATACATTTAATGATATCCTTTTGCCACAGTATAAGTTTATTTGGAATTGAAAAGTTGTATGGAATTTTTTAAAAATTAAACCGCAAAAACTAAAAGATATATTGCATTTATTGACTAAAGTTCAAAAGAATCATCAGCTGATAATTAATTATAAACAGACCACACACGTATGTATTTACATTATGAAAGCATATTTACAATGGTTATTCTCGGCTTATACTTTTAAAAAAAAGAAAGATTAAAATATGCTTTATATTTTTGAAGAATTAAATTAATACTATTAAGTTGATACAAAAAAAATATTTGATAAAATAAAATAAAAGGCTCAAATTTATCTTTCAATAAACATGAAGGGAATAATAGTGTAAGCTTATATTATTAAAATCTTCATAATTATCGAAATTAAATTAATACTAATAAGTTGAAACAAAAAAATATTTGATAAAATAAAATAAACGGTTCAAATTAATCTTCCAATAAACATGAAGTGGAAATTGTAAGTTTATATAGTTAAAATCTTTATAAGTTTTTAAAAATATACTGATATTTTTGTCACTAAACTGATACCTGAACAAAAAATACTCGATATTTGGTAAATTTAACAAATCAATATCAATTTAATCAATTTGAAATTTTTTATAATATATCTGTGTAATATTTCTTTTAACAATTTACATTTGACAAAAAAAAGACTTTTAATACCAGAGTTATTGATTTCAGTCTGCATAAGAGCCTTTGTTTAGGAATGTGTTTTGATGTTCTGGTTACATAATAATTCCTTCATAATAGGACAGTGTAAAAAAGAATAAATAATGTCTGATAAAGCCTTAGCGTCATATTTCTGTAGACCAGAGGTTAGTAGGCTTTCGACAGAATACTAAAGTTTTCAGTGAAACAAGATAACTGTGGTATCAAATAGCCATTTATGTGCATACGCATACGCATGCGCACCCAGTGAGGCACGTTTTCGGTAAGTCACGATCAAGATTATCATACTTAAATTAATATTTTTACATCATTTAAATAAAGTTTTACACACAGAAACATTTTCTATTCCTTTAAAAAACTATGGACCATCGAAGACATTTTTATTTCTGTGTGTGTGTGGCTCAATGTATCAAAACATTCAAAATATTATATTTTGCGGCACAAAATATGTGAAAAAATATAACACATGGCTATTTAAATATATGTGAAGCTCCCGAAGAATTGTTTTGCTTGATATGGGATTTTTTAGATCGATATTTAAATCTTTTATTTTTTGCTGAGTTGCGGATTAAAGCTTTGGGTGCGTAATTAATGCCATTGCTCGCTAATTCCTGTCTGAAAAAACTTTTCTATACTCTGTATTTCCACGCTTAAAAATAACACACTTTGCTTGGTAAGACTTGACTGTTATAAGGCAGAATTCTTCAATCCTTACACACAATTAAGGCTGTATTATAGACACTGAAGATCATGCCATATGATTCTAATTTGTTTTTTCTGCAAAAGTGCAGAGATATCATATTTCAAAGAAATAATCTTACGGAATTGAACCTATCTGTGATATTACTACTAATATTAGAAATAGTATAATATTATTAATTTGACTTCATTTTCCATTCGTGCATATAGAAAACAGCCCGGCCTGTACTAATTGCCGTTGTACTAAATTGTACTAGAGCTTTTTTAATAGGTGTTTTCGTTATTTTGTCTACCTCATGTACATTTTCATGTGTTAAGTTTGAAAATACATATACTAGCAAATGTCTTTATTAGATTTTAATAGGAAGGGACTTAAACTACAACAAATTGCTTAGCTTTACAATTTGGCATTTGGTTAATGAACTTGATCTTCATTTTTTGAAGGGATTTGATTTTTGATTAGCGTCGCCCTTTAAAGCAATATTGTGACGACGTTACTCGTAATTTCAAACTTCTGCCAAGTGACGACACCTAAGCAAACACCCCCTTCTCCAAAACTATCACACCCACCAGCGGGAGGTCTTTGAGCCTCAACAACACGGCAGGTCTTCAGTGGTACCAGGACTCGAACTAACGACAACTCGGACATCGCGGTCTTTGGAATGGAAAAATCTTATGATAAAGAGTGAATATGAGCTGTACATAAGATTTATTTTTTAAAAAAACTATACAATACTACTGTATATATCCATCTAGAATTTCAAACTATTGCACTTAACAGTAGTTGCTATTAAAAGTATTCCAAAAAAACAATATAAAATTTTTAAAACTGACAAAAATTAAGAACGCAATTATTAAAAACTTTCTGTATTGATATTCTAGACTAGCGGCTCTAAAATTATGATCCACGGTCCCCTGGGGTCCTCAACACCTTTCTAGGGGTTTCGCGAAGGTCTCTAATTTAATGTTAAGATTTCCCTCTTTTTCAAATTCCGAAAGACCTCGTAGAAAGATTGAAAGATGTGCCATCCTAGACTAGATCACTAATTTACCCCCAATAAAAAAAAACTCTAAAAAATTTATTTCGATCAAGAATATTATAATTCAGATTTTTTTATTGTTTGGAACTACATAACCATTATACAACGCAATTTTTTGAAATTAAATATTTACAGTTTTCTTAAAGTAAAAGAAAATAAATGTTAAAAAAAGTCTGTGTAATACCAGAGGCTATATTAGGATTATTAAAGAAGTTTTTAATCACTCAACCATGTATTGGGAGTCAGGGATGGGTGTTCAAAATCTTGGGGGTTCACGATGTCAAGATGAGACATAAAGGGGGGGGGGGCGCAGCGATCGAAAGTTCAAGAACCGCAGTTCTAGACAATTGTAGTGTAACACATGCAACAAAATACAAATTAATAGATCAACCAAAATGCAGAAAGGCAGTAATAACGACAGACATTACAATTTAACTCTAAAACTCTCTCGAAAGTACCCCGAAATTCACCATTCAATAAAACGGATTATTCCCCCATTGCCACGCGAATAACGATTTCCTCAAAGCTATCTCTGTTCAACCCAAATACTCAAGACGTTGCTACTTTACCACTTGTGGACGTCCTCAGATTCAGCGACATTTAAAATAAACGTTCATTCAGTTCTCAACCTATCCACTCAATAATCGATTAGCAAAAGAGGGAGTCTGATACCATTCAAACGAGTTCTCCTAAATACTTCTCAATGAAGCATTTAGAGCGGGGGGCGGCCTCCGGGGTAAGACTAGACATGACAAAATGTATCCCCTTCAAAATTTGATACCAGTTCAATGGTTGGGCCTCCTCAGCAGTTCGGAAGTCCTCGTCATTTGCGTGACTTAGTACGTAATTTGATTAATTAACTGAACGAGATATGGATTACGAAACAACAGTTCGAAGGGAAGCTGGCTGTGTATCGGGAACGGGGTGGTAATAAGGAGGCATTATCACCACGCGACTAATTGATAACCACGCAATGGCTCTCAATTTCAGAAGAGGGTATTGGAGGGAAGATCATGAGCCTCTGTGCAGACTGCGTGTAAACGTTGATGAGATTTATGTGAGGAATGGAAGAGCTTAGTGTGAATTTATGGGTATGGTTTTTGAGAGATTATATATTCTTAGTTTAAGAGGATTAATGCCTTTATAAAACGATTAGTTTACTTTTTCGAATACAGTAAAACATGTTTAAGGCGAAATCGCTTAAGACGAAATATCGTTTAACACGAAATAACACAACGGTCTTGACAAACTACTATATATTTTCATGTATTTTTTTCTTAACTCGAAACGAAAATCGTTTAACAGGAAAAACTTTCGCTTCTGGGAAGAAATATTTAATGAAATATTTGAGAAAGGTTCCGTATTGTTGAAGTATCCTACCACATCATAAGAAGAATTCGTTACAGTCAATGATGATATTGTGTGCACAATCCCAATTATGGCAAAAAAAGACATTTTGGAGTTTGTTCAAAGCTCAAAATTATTAATGATGTAGATTCTGAAGATATAAATAGAATGAATAATGCAGAGCCTGTTCCCACGTCATCCGAAAGGAGGAACATCATGAAAAGTATGCGGAGTTACTTAGACGCACATTCTAATAGTGAACTGAATAACAAATAACGCTAAAAAAGACAACGCAAAGGATAAATTCCAAAAACTCAGTTCATGTATTGCTTAAAAAAAACTTGAAAATTTTGTATTAAATTTCATTAAGTTCTTGTGAATGGTTTTGTTTCATTGATTTTTATTAAACACATGTATATATACATATCTACGTAAATAAAATGGACTAATAAACTTTATTTTGTTAAATATATGTTATTTTTTTAAAATATCCTTTAGCATGAAAAATATTTTAGTTCCCTCAGTGTCGTATTAAACGATTTTCTCAGTATATTATAAGTCCATAACCATCTGAAAAAGTTATTCTTTCCTAAAAGAGTCACAAAAAACTCAAAGAATTACTTAAAGGTTTTGATAAATCAAACAACTCTGCAAATTCGTATACATAAATTAGGAAAAAAGAGTACACATTTTTTTCTTCCTTATTTATACAATGTTCTTTCTGATTCAGGGAAGCAAGTGATTTTGTTTAGCTCGTCACTCAGTAAATAATTCTTTTAATAAAAATAAAGAAGTTTGTATATATTTTTATTCATATACTTCAATTACACGTTCCTACTACAAGTATAGAGAATCACTGTACATAGATTTAACAGCAATCTAATTAACTAAGCCTAACATGATACCGCCCGATCGAAATAATTTTTTTCCTACTGAATCCATATTCAAAATAAAGCTGAAATATGAGAGGAGTTGTTCTATGCGCATGCATGAAGCAAAAATGTCGGCCATTGTTGGTAAGAAAGCGTTGTCAAATACAGAAAAAAAAGTTAGTAAACAAAAAAAAAAGAAGCTCTTCCTAAGTGGGTCCTTTATCAAAATTTATTGGGGCTCTTTATTAATCACCTTAATATTTTTACGATTTTTTGCGTACGCAATTTTGAGCCCCTGAAGATGTGGGGACCCCGTACCGTTGATACGGTGGTACCTATGTCCCCTGTATATAAGTAAGGTTATTTTCGCGATGTATAAATTAGTTCCGAAGAATTTACGTTATAGTTTTAAGAGCATTTTTTTTTCGATTCAAGCTTAAAACAGGAATTATTTTATTTTTTCCTCATATTTCAAGCATCCTAATGTGCCTTTTTTGTTATGATAAAATCTGCTTTTTATAAAAATTGGAGGAAAAATGTGATCCAGCAAGATCTTATTTGTGGAGCTATATAACATAACTAAAACACACAAATCGTAGTAAGGGAGTCGGTAAAGAGCTTTCACTCACTTAACACAGCCACCAATCATTTAATTTTGAAATAAACGAATGCGTCTCATTTTTTTTTTACACTACTGATCACAAAGTACCACACTAAGTGGGACGAATATATGTGAGTCACATTGATATTGAAAGGATTAAAACTTCTTTCAATATCAATTTCATTCACAATGTTACATACACACACCTCGAACTTACTTTAACAGCGAGTGAGTGAGTATTAACATCGCACTGTTCAGCTACAAGAGGGCTTTTGGCAACGGACCGCGTAATTTTGAACCATGGTCTAGTGACGCAAACGACACCTGAGTTGGCACCCCTCTCCTAACTACCACACCACGCCAACGGTAAGACAATTTAGCTCTCGACAGATTTAACGTGCATCACTCCCCTACACGGTGGGTCTTCAGTGGTACTGGGCTCGAACTCTTGACACGCTAGCCATGATCAAATGCCTTGACTACTTGGCTACCACGGCCACTACATTAACAGCACAAACTTTAAAAGTATAAGCTGATACAAAATGGGGGTAGTTACATTGGATGGAGTGATTAAATAAAAGTTTAAAAAATATAATGAAACAAATAAAGTAGAGAAGTGGAGGTTTAACTTAATTAAATTACAGCAATTAGAATTTGATATTACAAATTATTTGTGCTGTAACTCAATTTCTTTCATAAATTACTTACTTTAAAGAAGATATTTAAAATAATTCAGAATTATTATTTTAATAATTCTAATAATTCTCTAACAAAACCCATAAATTACAAAAAAAAAATTCACCTTAGCAACATTAAAAATATAAAATCTGAGAGATTACACACATAATGTGCAAGTTAATTATCAATATTTTTTATCAAATTTATTTTATCTGCAAAACTTATCACTTCAATCAACATTATCTATCAGAGCTGAAATCAAAATTAAAATAAAATAAAAAGTTATCTTTTTATCAAGGTGATACCATGATAACAGCCACTCTTTTAATTTGAAAATTAATGCAAAAAACTAATCAATGTAAATTTTTCAGGAAAAAAAAAGGACCGAAATTTTTCTTTAAAAACTCGTAACCAAAAATCTCATCAAAATAATACAAATATAAGATAAGGTAGGTGAAATAGAATTCTTTTAGATTACTAAGATGGATTGCTTAGATAAAAACTGAAGAAAAGTAATGTTTCTGAGGAAATGCTTAAAAGAATAAAATGACTAAATTTTCGCTTAAAATATGCAAAAAAAAAAAAAAAATTACATTGTTTTGAAAAAAAATTATAAAACTGAATGTGTGTCTTAAAATATTTTACAAATAAAATAATTTATTTCTTAATAAAAATAAGTTTTTAAATTCTAATTTTAAAAAAAATGACATTTTATTTTATAAGCAGTTATAAAAGATAAAGGTTTGCAAAAAAAAAAAAAAAGACAGAATTCTTTATGAAAATATTTAACTTTGCTTTTTGCAAAAAAACTGAAGTTATTCAGAGTAATAAGAGCGAACCATTAATAGCTTGTTAAATGAATGAGGTAATTTAACTTAATTATGTCCATTTATAAATTAGCATAATGTTGTTATTTATGAACTATTTAAGTGCATTTTGTGCGATAATACCTTTACTGACAAGAACTCATAAATAATTCCTTCACGTACCTGATTATTTCTAAAGCTTAGTTTCCATTTGTCCACTTATTAAAAATGTATTTTGGTTTTGATTAAATTACTTTAACATATACAAACAATTCATATGTTTGATGTCAACAGGGGGAAAGGAAAATAAAGTGCAGTTATAATAACCTTTCACGATATTGACTTATATCTGCACCAAAAAATATATTTTCAGGGAATTTCGTCCTTATTAAAGTATACGGGAAACTTTTTTTAGAAAAATATATTAATAAAATAAATTTTTAAGTTATCGAAAGGACAAAAAATATATTTTTGTTACAGAAACTGCTATATTTACAAGAAGTAAATTACTTTTTCTTTGTTTCTTACACGATCTCAACTCAATATAACTTGAGCAAAAACTTGTTTTGTCCCCCTGCAAGGCAGCAGACAACAAAAAAGAATCGAGAGTAAGAACAAAAAGCTAAAACTATAGAAATAGAAGTATTTTTAGTACTTAACGTATTAGACTATCGACCAATTTCGCCAAATCAAAAGGCATCGCCAAAACTGTCATTATTATAGAGTAAACATTCACTATAAGTGGTTTCTACTATTGGCCGGATATCGCGTTATTTGGCGACGTCAATGGTATAATACATAACATAAGTACGGCATTTTGTTAGAAAAGGCACTTAAAAAAATTCCCATCTCATTTTATAATTATATAGAACATCTATTTTTCACATAAATAGCAAAATGATGTAGGATTTATAAATTTGTATGGCACACTTTTTACAGAAATCTCTTACTATCTCTTTTTCTGAACAGAACTTAACATTCATTTATATAATATTAATTACTGGCAATTATTAAACGCTTTTCCTTAAATGCCGTTATACCATTGAATAATTGTCACTTCAATAAAATTTTATCAGCAGTTAATTTTAAGTGCCAAGCATAAATCAGCCTTATCAGATAAATAATTTGAGGTTGCGAGAGTCGAACAATTTTGGATGGAAGCACCATGGTCTGAGATGTTCAAATTAAATTGTGAGTTCAAGTTCTGTTTCCACTAAGTATTAGTTGTACGTAACAAAGGGAATTTTCACAATAAATAAATCTAAATCTATTTAATGTAATACCGAGTTGTGGTATTTCACAGGATATGTACTCTCTATCAATAAGTATTTGGACACTAATGCAAGTGAAGATATATGCTGTCCTGGTCTCTGTCACGCCTTCTGTGCTTCAATATCGCGTAGGAAACAGGATTGACATTAGTCGCAAGCAAGAAGCAATGAAATTCAGAGCTGCCTGACGTCGAGAAGAGCGTAATTGTCGGATATAATAGAAAAATGGCCAATCTTTAAGGGACATAGGTAGTGAGTTAAGCATTCCAAAATCGACAGTGGTTTTGTGATTAGTGATTGTCAGATTATGCTTCGACCCAAAAGAGCCACGAAACTAAGAGATAGTGATCGACGGGAGCTGTCTCTAGAAATTGGGAAAAACCGCACCAAACTGATATCCCTCTTACTCCAGGAGTTCCAACAAGCATCCGGGACTGCTGTTTTGATAAGTACCGCTAGCAAGGAAATACATTTGCTTGGTTTCCATGGTTGTGCTACTACCCATAAGCATTTGATTACAAAATCCAACCACGTTGCTTGGTTAAGTTGGTGCAAGGTACTTCGAAATTGGACCATAGATGAGTGGAAACAGGTTTTCTGGAGTGATAAATTAAGGTTCAATCTTTGCCAGTCGCATGGCTAAGTCTGGGTTTGGCGCATGCTTAGAGAACGCTTTTTGTCAGAATGCATTGTGCCTACAGTAAAGTTTGGCCGAATTGGAATGAGGGTCTGGGGATGTTTCTCGTGGTATGAAATGGGAACCTTGATCCCAACTCATGGTAAGCTCAGCACCTACTCCCCTCTTTTAGAAAAAAATGTGCTTCCTATGCTGTGAAAATTTTAGGATTGAATCATTATTACTTCCAGGATGACAAGGCCACTTATCATGCTGCGAGGTCCAACATGGATTGGTATAATGACAATGCAATGAACCGACTGGACTGGTCTGTCCAGAGTATAGAAAACTTCTGCTACGAGTTGGATCACCAAATTAAAGGGTGAAGCAACCATCCAAAATCAGTGGAAGAACTTATACGTCTTCTCTAAGCCGAGTTGAAGAAAATACCACAATCCATCAACCGAAACACTTGTTGAAAGTATGCCCTGGAGAGTTAAGGCTGCAACTGTCTCAGGTGGAGGCACAACCATTTTTTAAATATAAATAAATTTTGTTTACCTCTTATATCACAGGTGTCCAATTACTTATTGATAGTATAGTTTTGCTTTAGGGCATTACTTTAACCGTCATATGACAGCTTTAATTTCGATAACACTCATGTAACAATACAGTAACATTTTCTTCAAACAAACCAACTAATTAGATATCTTTTCTTAGAAGTGACAAACAAATCAAAAAAAAAATTCCTAAATGTTTGCAATTAGGAACTCTGTTTTCTATTATTTTCTATTTATTTTGGATTGAAGACATAGGTAAATTCAAGTTGCAAAGCAAAGAATGAGAATGAGAGAAAAAAATTTGTCTGGCATATATTAAATCATTAATGTATTATTAAACAAATGGGAAACAATATGTTACTTTAAAACTTTAATGGACTCATTTAACAGAGTAAGTGATAAAAAATAAAGATTAACTGGATACAGAATATCTTACAAATAATTGCCAAAAAAGTATTTATCATCTATTATTTATAGATTGTATTTTTGAGATTAAACTTCTCCCCTATTACTAGGAAGCCCTTTCTCATCTTAAAAAGCTACTTTAAAAACATACACGTGCAATAAATATACTACAATATTAATTTCACATAAAAAGTAAAAACATCTACTCGTATTAATGCTACTGCATTTGGCAAATATTTTAAATATTTAAATGCTCTGCGTTTATACAACAGCAAGTTGCCTGTTAGAAAAGCAATTTGCAAGGGGATAAATATTTTCTATGAAGTTTTCCATATCGATAATTAAGTCAACTGTTGTCAGTGGCATTAGATAATTAGTTATCACCCACAGAATCATTACTCACTCTAGTTGATGAACCTGTTATTAACTGCAGGCAAATTCAGTGTTTGTCGTGGCTAATTGTCAATTATGATGATCTTTCATTTGAAAATATTTTAATGCGAAGAGAAGAGGCTGGGAAAGTTGTTCAGAAGAACACGTGGCTTGAGATTAAGTGAAGGGTATTTAAAGGCTTCATACCGAAATTGGATGTTAACGTTGTCCCCTGAATATATTTGATGAATAAACTTTAAGAATTATGCTAACCTTTAAGAAAAGCAACGAATTAACTACTAAAAAGTGCTAATTTTGTGATTGATAAGTTTCTTAAATAAACATTTTTCTCATTTACTTTTTTATTACTATCACTTTGGGATTTCTTGGTTCGTAACTGTGTAGGAAAATAGCTATGGAATTCCTAAAGATGGATTTATAAGTAAGTCTGAATGCTTTTCCAAAATTATAATCAATGTAAATCGTTCCTGAGTTCATAGGATTCCTTTTTGCTTTTGAGTCAACTTTTTTTCAGAATAGAGCAACAAGATATTGATGACGGAACACAATTCTGAATTATTCTTCCGTTATAAAGATCCTACACTAGTTGAGGCCATTGTCTCTTCTAGTTTTCTCATATTAATATTGTTTCAGTGATGGCCGAGACTATGAAGGATGATATAAAACTATAAACAAAATAATTTTTTTAAAGAAAAGTTAAACACTAAAGAGATATTTTTAGCGGTTTCTCATGCGTTTTGACTAACCTCTAAGAGAGAGACAATTTCTTTTATTTACTTGATGTGAGATGCCTTGTCTTGTAAAGGAATCGTGATATGCAGATTAAGCTTGCTATTTAAAGTGAGGTGAAGTAGAAGAGTAGATGATGTTGAGATTGTAATTCAAGAAGAGGTTATTGCGTGGTGATATATTAATTTGGGGATTATAAGTTGTTTGAATTAGAAAATTGGCGAATTACATTGGAGTTCGTGAAACTACATATGATTAATGTCCAGACTTGTTCCGTAGTTTGAAATTGCATGGCTGGAACCTGAAATCATCTTTTAAGAATGTTAAGTGAATCTTTTACTATTATTAGTTAAGATTTAGTTTTCTTCCTTTTCGCTCCCACCACATATCCATTATTAAAGTATTATGATCAAGTTACGTAAATTTGAATTAGACAACGTTTCTCGATACTTCCCATTATCATATTAATATGATATCCATTTCACTAAAGGTTTAACCGAAGTAAACATATAACTGAGATCAAATAAATGATAATCACCTAAACAGGATTGGGAGACAAATACAAGTTATGAAATTCAAAAGTTACTTAGACAAATTGACTCACAAACTAACGTTTACTTCTAAATCTAGACTCAAGATTTTCTTAATTAAATACTCATGTTTCTATAAAATAAATCGTAATTAGATCACTTTTTCTCCGCAGAAATCTTAAAGTTCAAGTAGTCTGCCTTTTTTATTCATTATTTTAAAAAAAAGTAATATACGTAAAAATAGAAAATGTGGCTCAGTTTATTTTTATAAAAAACTTTGAGAAAACGTACTGGACTTGACAAAGGTACTGAAAATGCTAAACATAGGTGAAACTGAATAAAAAGATTGTACAGGTTGTTGTCGACAAATTAAGAAGGTTAGTAGTAGGCAGCATGGAGACGACAACTTAATATATAAAATGAGGTCGAAAATCGCGTTTAGTCGCAGTATTTCGCAAAAACAGTTATGAAGTGTGTGATGCACAGTGGAATAAAAACGTAAGAATGAAGATATAAGAAATACATTTATTAGAAGTAATGTATGTTTACAATGCGAACAATGTATTACAATGTAGTACAATTCGACGTCAGAAATGCAACGACTAGTGATTGTCACAGGAATTGTTCGAAGTTGCGGCCGCGTAGGTCATAACACGACCGACACCGATGCACGAAGGATTGTCGGATGCATTCAAACAAATCCGGTTGCATTTCTCCCGTCGAGCTATTATGCATTTTTGGTACTGTTAACAAGTTCCAAGTTTAATAAATGCATTTTTTACCTCTTATTGTCCTTTTTCATGCCACTATGCATCCCACCATACATAACAGTTTTTACGAATTACTCCAACTAAACGAGGTTTGCGACCATACGTGGTTTATGATACTATTTGTCATCCCCATGTTGCCTATTGCCATCCCTCTGAATTTGACGGTCGAATTCGGCAGTACCCTGCATAAAATAAAACTATTCCAAAAATGCCAAATTAAGAGCGAATATCACAAAATGAATCTGGATTACGATCCACCAACCAGAAGAGTGCGGCTGAGTTGATATCCATTTAAATTTACTCAAAGTAAAAAAAAAAAAAATGTAAAAGTGCAAATATATATTTTAATAATAGTTAGAAGATATGAGGTTTTGAAGTGTAATGCTTGTTTTAAAAATAAAGGCCTTCCTCTGAGCAAAAAGTACTTTTTATTGAAAAAGTTATTTAAACAATCCTTCTAATATATAGAGAAAAGAATATATTTTTATGTCTTTCAATAAAAATATTCCATTTATATTCTACAAATACAAATTTATTTACTCTTAAATGAAGATTACAATTAATATTTTAAACATGCAGCCTAATATTTAATAAAAGGGATCTTTTCTGCACAAGGAAGAATCTCATTTTTAAAAAAAGAAAAATTAATTGGAGTGGTTATAAAGAAATGTTTTAGTAACGATTTTTATAAATAGGTATTTTTTTTACATAAAACCCCGTGAGTTTCTTATTTAATAATCAGCTAATATAATATTTGCCGTTATATATATTTATAAGTATATATATATATTAAAATAAAGCAGACTTTTTTAAAGAGATATGTAGTATTTTTTTAGAAAATATATTTTAATGTTTTAAGTAGCATAAAATATTAAAAATTAAGACATGCCATACAATGAGGCAATAAACAAACGTATTTGTTTCTTATAAAAATATATTTTGAAGGAATATTTAAATATGTAAAACAAAAAATAAACCAAGCAGCCACAACTAAACATCTCCTTTTGTTAAATAGAAATTTTTTAGAAAAATAATAAGTGCTAAACAATTACTCACCACCATCAATAAAAAGGAGTTCATAGAGAGATAAATATATTTACCTGAAAAAAAGGAACTGTGATATAATAACATAGTAAATTAAATATTTTCAGTAAAAATTAAAAGATAATTTTAAACTGTAATATTATAAAAATTTTTTTGAATATTTTTGGTTACACAAGAAACAAATTACCATAATTGTAAATTGAAATACTAAAAAACAGATAAGGAAAAAAATTAAATTAGTGAACAGTTTTTAAAAGAGTTAATCCCCTTGACAATTATATATACAATATATTTTCAAATAGATACACAA
Source organism: Trichonephila clavata (assembly GCA_019973975.1). NCBI lineage: Eukaryota > Metazoa > Arthropoda > Arachnida > Araneae > Nephilidae > Trichonephila > Trichonephila clavata. Next base: position 43,484 of record BMAO01033634.1, on the reverse strand, counting down.
AATAGTCATATTTTGCATTTTTAAAAAGGAACTTGACAACACTTAAAATTGTTCGCACTCTCAATGAAATTGGATAAAAAAATATAAACGAGAAAAAGATAGTAATATATGAGAAAGATATTGTGAATAAATATTACTTTTAAATATTTCTCTAGTAAAACAGAAATAACTGCTTAGAATTTTAACTTTTGGATAGCTAATATTTAATTAATTTGAGATAATTAACATATTTTCATGGGTTTCAAAATAAAATATTTTAGTAAGAAAATTTTTATTAGAATCTTTCCAATTAATTATAACATATTTTAAAAGAAATGCCTGCTTTTATCGATTTTTTCAAGATGCCCACAGAGTATTCACAAAGATACTTCGAGTCATTTTAATTTATTAAAATTGTTACAATTAAATAAATGCATTGTAAAATAATTTTTTTAGCAACTGCTTAGAACATTTTATGTTTCTAAATCTTGTATACGATTTGCAATACTAAATTACATATAACAGATAAGAAATTCAAATTTCAATAAAAGATTCTTGAGAAAAATTGGCAAATTACACTTCACAATTTTGAACCATTGTCAAGTGAAGCGGATAACACTTATGACGTCACTCCATTCTTGAAACTTCCACACTAACGTGAGGAATTTGCGCTGTTACAGATTTAAAGTGCAATAGCCTTATACACGATGAGTCTTTGTTGATTTAATTGATTGTTTACTGATATTGCACTTTTGAAATTACATCAAGGGTGCTGGGGACGAACTTCGTAATTTTGAATCACGGTCAAGTGACGAAGGGGTCAACTGTGAACTGACATCACACTTTAAAAACTTCTACACCACGTCAGCGTGAGAACTTGGAGCCTTGGCAGCTTCAAGGTATCCGACTACCTAAAATTGTGAATTTTGCTAAAAATTGACAAATTTTTTGACTTTATTTTATAGGCCATATTATTAGCTTTATAAAAATACCAAGTTTGTTATTTTCCGTTCACTAGAATAAAAACTATAAGTGTTTTAGTAAAAGCAAATGCCGTTAAATTAAGCAAGGTGTGTCATACTTTAAAAAGCATTTTATTCGAAGTGTGTTTTTTTGAAAATACACAAACGGGGTCAGCGATTGCTACAGAAGCTTTGAAACTAATTAGCTGAACTTTTATGTGTATGTTTTGTATAATAGTAGAAGTGTTTTAACCTTCAGATTTATCAACCACTGTTTTATTACAAAATTTATAGCCCCTTATGTGAATATAACCACTGATTTTTTAAAGCAATTTCATGTAATAACAAAGATAAAGTGCTCTAGTTTTTGCAAAAATTAAAATCTCTTATCCTAAAAGTCACTTCAAAAATAAATAACATAGCAACACATTAAAATTGAAAATCTGTTCATAAACTTTTGGTACAGAATGGACCGCGTTTGTGTTATTTTTTGTCAATTTTAACCCATTTTTGTCATAATAATTTCTTTTTCTGTTCTTAATTTTAGCACATTTTTCTTAAAATGAACTAAACAAATCTAAAAATAACAACAACAAAAAAATCCCCATATCTCCATTTTTTTAAAAAAAAAAGTTGTCGCAACCAGTCGGATACCTTAACACGCATAATACCTCAACACAACGGGTTTTAAGTAACATAAATTGTCGATTTCTTGACTTAAGCAATTCATACCACGAGTAAAAAACCATGATCACTTATTTACATTTTTGGCACAATAAGTTGTAAAAATTAAAATATCTTTTTGTTGTTATATATTCTTTAAATTTCCGTCAAGTGGAACCATGATTAAATATAATTGGATGGTGGATTCAAGTTTTTTTTCTGGCAAATGCTGTGTAGAGTATATTTTATAATGCTACATTTTACATTAAACAGTTCTAACCTAAAATCTTTACACAGTAAAGTGCTGTAATTCTGGCACATACGTAGTTCTGGTTAATAATATTTTTCGTAATTATGGTGACTTAAAACTGCGATAGTTCAATGGTTTGAACAGAAATACGCATCAATTAGCAAATATTGTTCTGGAAAATAGAAACATCAATCGAGAAACATATGACCTTGTTTAGATGTAAAATTTCTCGTATTGTATAAACTTTACATGAAAAAAAAACGAAACATAAAGATGATACACACTCATAGTATATAATGGTAAATAGGAATATTAAATTAAAACTTAATTCAATCTACTTTACAATTAAAAAATTATAAATGCAGGATGTTTGCCTCTCATTTATTTCATTTGTTAAACATTTATTATTCGTTAATAATTAATGTTTCATCATTTTACTCAAAAGGCATAGTATCTTATATTTGACCAAGAACATCATAGGACCCAATTTCTCACCAATCTTGACCAAAGATTTACTACCTTATGATCTCTACTAAGGATCTAATACCTCATAATTCGACTAAACATCTAGTAATTGATGAGATACTAGGCATCAAAACACATCACTTGACCAAGTGATGAGGTACTAGGTCATTGGTCGAAGACAAAGTACCTCATCAAACGTTTTATTGCCTAGTATCTCAATTGTTTTAGCACCTAGTACCTCATCCCTTGACCCACAGAGTTTATGTCTCATTGCCCAACCTTGGACACTAAGCAAATGTATGTCTTCAAGCTGTAGTAGCAGTTAACAAGCAACAGATTCCAATATTTCTTATAATACTATTTTAATTTCGATTGAAAAATTATGAATTCTATGGCCTTCAAATTAATCCATGTCTATAAAAAGAATAACCTGATCATTTGAAAAAGTAATTTGTCTCTCACTTGGATCTACGCATTAAGCTGGGCTTGATGCGATTGAACTTCCCGAGAGAACTTCTAAAGTTAGCAATTGAAAACAGTTTGAAATCAATCAAGAGAAATCGTTTTATTTATCTTCTGAATGGTCTGGTGTGACTTATCTTGTAATAAGCAACGATGATCGAATTTTATAAATACTTTGAAACCCAGCTCTGTCTAGTTTATATCAGTTCTTATTAATTAATCCCAGTTTTCATTCGGTCAGTAATTGTGTTGCTGGATATCACGCACATTTTCCTTAACTAACATACTGGGTTACTTTAATAAGTTACCTTTTAATAGAGTCTCTGTTAAAATTTATGTAAAAAATTACAACGTGAACTGTCAGAACTAGGTTAATAAAGTATAAAAATCATATGTCATACTGCAACTCTATTCTATTATATAAAAAAAGAATAGGGTTATATATCCTAGCTAATGCTTATTTGGTATTAAAATATTTAGGAAATAAAAACTTAAATTATATACAGAAATAACCCCTCCATTATGTTATACTGGATTTTTTTAATAATATGTTTAGGTTTATTTAAGAGAATTTGCATACGGTCTTAGGTTTAACTTACAAATTTATTAGTTTCACAGTAAATTTAAGTTATACAAACACTTAGTCACAATTTTTTAAAAACAAAACATACTAATGTTGCCTTGAAGTAGAGATAAAAATAAAACCAAGAAACGAAAGAAAACCTCAAGAATTGATGTTATAAAATTTCTCATAGCCACACGATATGAGTGCATTTTAGTGAAATGAAAAGGAGAAGAATTTTCTTTTAAAATGTAAGAAGGACACTAATGGTCAAAAAGAAGTTACAAAAATCTATGTGAAACCCGAAGTTCACATTTATCAAATAAGTTTTAAAGATAACCGTAATATAAAATTAACTAAAATGAATGTATATGTGAAATAAAATCTTAACTGCAAGACTTAGGCCAACGTGGGAATATAAGAGAATACAAAATTCGATTTATCATGATTAGGGCTAATGGGTGGAGGAAATGCTATAGACAGTGGTTATTTTGGGGTTGATGAAACGAGACTGCAAAATAAGTAGGTCGCTGTTATGAATTTTGGCTCCTGGAGCGTTTCTACGGTGAAAAATATCAATTCTGCAGCATGATATTTATATTGAAGTGATTTTTAAGCAGTGAAGTTAAATATAATGGATCGTTCATGAAAAGGAAGTTGATGCAATAATTTTGCATGAGGTTAAAAATAGCTAAATAAAATTGCACTTTTTTTTAGACATAAAACATTTTTCGTTCTTTAATTCAATGCAATATTGTCTAGATGGATAACAATAACACATATACTAAGGTGGATCGTGGCTATATACAGAAAAATTTAATAATCTGAATCTATCTATAAGGAAATGATGATCTATGGTATGAAGATAAGAAAAAAAAATGATTTCAAAATTTAATATTGCCACAAAGGGTTGAATTTTCAGAAAAAAAAGTAGAAAAAGATTAAATTTTGGTTAGATGGTTTTGTACTCAAAATGAAATAATTTTTCTGCAATATAAATAAGCAAAAGGGAGAATTACTGTTAAGTGAGTGCTGAATTGTGAATAGTACATTGTGACAATTCATAACCCAGCTCTGCCCAATTAGCCCGATCCAAGCATTTTCTCCATCTTCCGCTTTATCGTAATGTAATTTCTACAGCAAGTTTCTTAAAGTTTAATACTAAAGAAGCTGATAAATGTATCTGATGTGTTTTTTCTTGTAACTATTTAATATCCGTCCTCTCATGGCAATACACGTTAAAAAGTACTAAAATGTTGTTTCACTTTGACAAAAATTATTTTGACTTTTTACCATAAAAACAGCTCAAACATCTTAATTTTATTCCCCTTGTAAAAGAACTTAGCAGGATTTTTTTTATTAATTTTTTTTATTTTTCCATTAATATATTTCGTACAGAGTCTTTTCCCGCATTGGTAGGCTTTTGATCCCCCATAGAAAAAACTCTTACATAACATACTAACCAATTGTATAAAAACTTCGAAATCTGCATTGCTGATGCCTATAGGTAATATTCAGGGGCGTAGATACTGTCGTATCAATGATACAGGGTCTCCAAGCTACAGAAGGCCCATCATATGTAATATTTCGACCCTTTTAAATAAGTTTCATTCATGTGATAATTTTTTTAGTTTCCAAAAAGGATCCCAAGGAATTTTGATACAGTACTTACTCAATACTAGGTACGCTAGTAGTAATATCATTAAAATAAAAATAAAAAACACATTTTGTTTTAGTGTATAAGCTGTGACGGCTCTATCCGCAATCTTTGCGCTAATAATCCTTTTGGGGAATTTTCTGGTCTCTAAAAATTATTTTACTATAAAACTCCTCCTCGAAGAAGAAAACGTAAATATTTAAATTAGGACTATTATATATAGTCAAGGCTTTTAGGTTAGAGGGAGATAGGATAGACTGCTAGTGGAGCAGAGATTAATCAAATTGAATGTGAATCGCGGATATTTAATATTTGATAATTGAATTACCTAATGTTTCGAATATTCACTGGAGATTGAATCTAGATTAAATAGCAAATAAGTCAGAGATATTGAATTAAGTAAGTGTGTTAGTTAAACCTTAAAGTATTCTCATAGCTCGCGTACCTCGTTAATTATCTTCAGATTTATTAATTGGGTGCATCTCTTATCCCTGGTCGACTGAATCTGAGTTGTGGTTAATATTGTGCATAAATCAGATTGTTTTTGAAGTATGGCTAGTCTTCCTTCCAATTCTCCCACACGTTTAGGCGCTCAGGCACGATCCTTATAAAACTTCCATTTTTAGATAAATATATAATAACTTTCACACATTTAGTTCATAAAAATAGATAAAGTTAATTATTTTTATGCGTAAAATACATACAACAAAATGTTTTGATTTATAATGGATCTAGGACTTTTTTTAAAGGGTATCTTCCGTATAAAATCTTCTGAAGGCTCATTACTCTATCTTTCTTATTGCAACAGCTTATATATTTTTTCCGTTTACATTCAATTAATATAAACAGAAAATTTTTCATTTAATGAGAAGACCATTGTACGAATTCGATGCAAGACACTGTTGCCGTAAGAAAAGAGAAGATTTAAGAAGTAACCCTCCCATCTGAGTGCTGTATATCCATAAAATCTCTGAAATCACTCAATGTGAAACATAAAAGATAGGGCAGTGATGTTAAGAGTCTCATGGCCCATGAAGTCCTAAATAGTATGCCCATTCTAAAAAGAGATTGCTCCCCGGAATAAAAACAGACACAGAAATGAAAAGCGCCACCATGCGGGTAATATATGCGATCAGCTATACTGAACACATCGGTCATGGCACGATGTGAATGTTACTTTAAGACAACAAGACCTGAGATTTAATGTGAGGTATATATCCACACACCCGTCTATGTCAGGCGGCCTGTAGTCATTGAACTGGGAGATATTTGAACGGTCCATCGGCGAAGCAAGACTGAAATAAAATACAAACACACCAGAAAAAAGGCAGCAGCAGCGTGTTGGGGTGCACGGACTCCCAAGAAAAACTCTGGAAAAAAATCGCCATGCACGCGATTTTTATCGCCATGGCTCCCTGTTATACTTTTCTGGTTAAGGGCTGAAAGGAGCAAATCATGCAAATGTGGCCAGGAGCAGAATTATTGGATTTCCGCGAAGTTGAACTCGGAAATACTCATTTTGGAGATGTTTTGGTGTCACACGTCGAATCTCTTCGGAGTGTGTCATGCAAAAATATGTGGGACAGAGGATATCTATTCATTTCTTTTTATGTATTTTATTTCAGAATATTGTTGAAGAAAATGGGCCACTGAACTTTAACTTGACATCTGGGTAAGGGGATGGTATATTTTCACGAAAAAAAGAAAAGAAAAGGAAGAATAAGATTCTATATGTAATACATTTACGATGATTTTAAGCAATTGATACACATTTCTTAAATATTTTTAGTGATATATGTATGTATGTATGTATATACATACATACATACATACATACATATATATATATATTTGTTATCGAAATTTAAAATGACCAATTACTATTAACATTTTTTATTGGTTCAATATATTATAAACATCTTTGCAGAAACATGCGATCGATTGTAGAAAAAATAAAATTGCAATTGATCATATATATGTAAGTCACTTAAGATGTTAGGCGTATTCGGAAAAATATTTAGGAAACATGTTTCTTATTTGATTTCCTTCGTCACAGACCTAGGAGTTCAAATTAGAAACTTTAGTAGAAAGAATACTTCACTAAATAAAATGCGTAGTGTAAAAATGATCTTAATTTTTTTTATCAAACCCCAAATATGCACTTAAAATACATATTTTCACGCAATTGATAATAATTATCGTGTTAATATTTGTTAGACAGATATGAACATACAGATTATGAAGTAGAAATTAGAAACTTTCTATTCTTAGAAAGAATAATTTCCTAAATAACCTTTTTAGAGCAAATTCCGCAACTCATCTTTTTTTTCCAAAACCATGAATGCTCAATTAAAATGCACAATTAACAAAATTGGTATTCAACATTAAATGAGCAGAAATTTAAACTAAATCTCTTAATTTTATAAACTGGCATGGAATGATTACTGACAGTTTAATAGAAAGTTACCTTTCAAAGCTATTTCCCAAACAGATATTATATTGCTTTCCAAAAACAATATTTAGACCTGATAAAGATTTATGCTTATGCAGGATTTTTTCATCCCTGAAAATGAATGCTCCAAAATATCAAATATCTATTTTATTTTACATTTTCCAAAATAAACTACTTTCATTACAAAGTATGATATAATTCATGATTCTCATTTATTTGTTTAAAATTATGATTATAAATATTTATAATTTATGACTTCATTCAAGATAAAATAAACACCCAGACATTTTAATCATAGTAGAAAACTGCTCGTAGTACTGAGGTAAATCCAAAAGATGAAAAAGATTAAATCTTCTAAAACCAATATAAATCATAAAATAAAAGTACATACTTAAAATGCATATGCCACAATTCAAATTAAGGAATATCAAACAAGTTAAATTTAGATTTAGTGATTTGTAAAGAAATTCAAAACAATGAAGCATAAAGGTTATATTATAACCTTAAAAAGAGTATTAATTATAAATTATTAACGAACACTACATCAATAGCTATATAAATATATTTTTAATGTTATAAATGTTTTATGATAATATAAAGAATAATTTAATAATGTATATTCGCATAAAGAAGTAACACCGTGAAGGACCTATTAGGTTTTATTGAAATTTACTGCACATGTATAGGTACAAGTAAACGACTAAATATACAAAATAAAGTAATAAGATTACATGCCAGAATTCGGTGTTTTGTGAAACCACCATGCGCTGCATTAAGTACTTATGTACAGCATGGCATCGAATCAAACAGATTTTGAATCTATTTCTCAGGAAAGCTTTCATATAAGAAGTCAGAGAATTTCCTCCAGAATTTCATATATCTTCTATTCGGACGCGAGTTCACCCTCATTAGCGATGATACGAGCATCACACAAGCGAGACGCAGAAATACCAGACATGTTCAATGGGTGATACGTCGGAAGAGTAAGCAGGCCAAGGAAAAAGCTCTATAAGTTAAACTTAATGAAAGTCTTGAACATTCTGAGCAATATGTCTACGAGCATTGTACTGCTGAAATACTGTTCCAGGAATACTTTGAATGAAGGGTATGATTTCTGGTTCCGGAACTTATTGGTGACTGTGAATGTATAGGTGATTGCAAAGTTTGTTGCTATATAGATATACATACATACTTATGTTTCTTTTGTAGAGAGTTGTTCTACGTTGCTATTCAAATATCGTACTTTAATAATAATAAAGTTAAATATTGCGTAATATTCAGTAATGTTTTAACTGTAGGTAGATGCTTAATATCTACATTAGTGATTTAGAGAAAAATTACATTAGTGCTTTTTTTTCCAATTATATTAATGAAGTCAAGAAAAAAATTTATTTATATTCAGTTTGAAATCCTTATTTTTGCCAAAAAATATATAATCAACATATCGATATAAATAATATATTGTATCCTCTATCTTCTATTTACTATATCTATCTTCTTCTTACCAACCCACTTAACTCTAAGGACCGGTAACCTACTTTAGTGTTTTATTGTAGACCGATAAGGCTGTTACTATGGACTAGTAACATAATATTTACAGATGCGAAACTGTGGAACTCAAAAAGTGTTTGACCAGTTTATTTCTAATCATTTACATACTCTTTACACAATGAAGGATATATTTTGAAAGATAATACTCTTAATTTGAAAAACTGGCAAATAGCATTTGCAACCTGGCAACGGTCCATGGAATGGTGGTTGAGAAACACTGGTCTAAATAGTTATATTCATATAAATATGTTAATATATATAAATATTAAATTACTTTTATCTTAGAAAATTTTTCACCTACTTACAAATGAGTTAAATTCATAAAATAAAACACTTTATATAATCTTCTTTTTTCAGTTATCAGATCATGCCATTCTCTTAGCAATACTCATATACTAGGACAAATACAGAAAATAGATAATGATGAGAAAAATATTTGAGTTATATATTGAGTTAAATACATTCTTTGGATTTATTATTTTATATTTAAATTGAAACATATTTTTTGTAGTGAGTAGCTAACAAGATATATCTATATTTTTTCTAATCTTGTATATTTGAGTGTATAGATAAAATCTGGGAGATATACTTAAAAATTTGTTTGCATTAATGCAGCTATGGTAGAGGATGTTGATGAAAGAGTAGGGGGATAGTTAAATAAAAAATAATCTAAGACAAAGAAAAAAAAATCATGTAGCTCTTTCAAAAAGAAAAGATTTTTCTTTGATTAACTGTAGAATAGAGAATAACTGTAGAATATTTACTGAGAAAAATAATTCATTTGTTTTTAAAGTTTGATTTTTATGTTGATCTGATGAAAGAAATAGAAAGTTCATTTCAACCAGATTATTAGATTCAATAATCACTTAACCAAAATAACTAAAGAAAGAATTCTACCGACCAAGATATAAAAAGTTCTGAAATTAATTCGGTAATTCATAACACAATAAACTTCGTATTAATTTAAGATGAATAAATCAAGCGGAAATCAACAAATAAAATATTTCTTGATTAATGAAATTAAGTAACTGATTCAAGAAGTAAATTTTTAGATACCTAATCTCAGAACTGAAACCTAAAAATTGTGCAACAAAAAAATTATATCAGGAATACAAAGTTATTCAATTAGAATTAAATGATTTAGAAGACTGAATTAATTTGTGAGAAAAAACATGAGAATTGGTTATTTTTTACAGTATTTATGTCAATTTGAAATATTTATACATTCTATAGTTTTTTAATATTATGAAGAATATTACAGAATGTAAAAAATACATAAAATGCTTCTTCCATTTTTAGTATTTCGACTCTGTATAAATTACAACAACCAAATAACACAAGACTATTCTTTTTCATTTGTTTGAAAGAAAACTTACCAAGTTTTATTATCTTTTTTAATACCTTTAAATAACGATGTTAATATTAATTGAGAAGATAAAAACATAAAAGAAAACTTTTTATTCAAGATTCAATTTTTATTTTTTATGAATAACAAAATGAAAATAATTATAACGCATGATTTTGAAAAACATCTCTTTAAAGTCACTTGTATTCCAAACTTTTAGGAAAAATAGATTCTGCCAATAAAGTAAAATATTTGTCCTCAAGCTTAAGCCTATAAATTAGCCTTATTTAGATTTAGAGAATTTTTTCTAGCTTTTTCCAACACCAAATAACAAGTCTAAGTTGAAAACGATATTTTGAATCATTTGGGCAAGAATTCTTCACAGAATGATATTCAAAACATTTCCTCCCGTATGTAACTGCCTCGGGTTTTGGGTGGTTTAACAAGTTTGAAAATATCTCGAAGCCAAGAATTTTGTTCAAAACTTTTCCGAATTTCTTTTGCATAGAATAGAGATTAGAGAAATATTTACAAAATAAAAACCCAATATGTCTGAAGCATAAAAACAACTCTACTGTGTGTTTTTGAATACATTTATAATCCCCACCACATCCTTCCAGCACTACATAAACGAATAAATATAAAATACTTCACTTGTGGTAAAACATTCTTCTTTTAGAGAACAAAAAAGAATTTTAAAGACAGAAAGGTCTTGGAAAGTTTAGGTGAAAACTGATTATGGATGAGATTCATTGGTGAAATAAATTGGTGGAAAGATTTTTTTTCCGAAGAAAAAGGCTGCATAATTTTGAGATCAATCGATTTTTCCCGATGAAAGAATTCCTTGCATGGCTTAAGAAAAATATATTTATAATAGATTATTTATGGCAAAAAAGAAAATAAGTGAAAATTTAAGGTATAATATTTCCTGTAATATATAGATAAGGGAATAAATTTTAAAAATCAAAAATGAAATGAAATTTTTTACACATAATTACATTTTCTAATTAATTTCCTTTAAACATTTTAATTAAAAAACTGCATATGTAAGTTGTTTTGCACTTAGTTTGATGTAATAAAGTATTAAGAAGCCCAGTGGGCTGAGTGGTGGTGGATCGCTCTTCCAAGCTATAGGTCCGGGGATCCTAACCCCGGGTTGTGCAAGGTTGACTCAACCTTTCAACCTTTCAGGGGGTCGATAAGTACCAAGCTTGATTGGGAGCTAAGAAATGGGGGCTTAGTGACAAACTTACCACCTCACCGGAACATTCTCTCCACCTAAGTGCCCAAGATCACAAAAACTGAGATGGACACAGTAGGTCTTGACCCTCATGGGCTGTTGCGCCACTGAGTTTAGTTTTGTCATTAAGTATTAAAAACCCAAATGATTGTAACAGCTTGTTATTGCAATGAATTATTACAATTAATTGTATTCCATGTCATATTTAAATATACTGTGTAACAATGGGCTATTCGCGAAGTCTGTCTTCTCTAACTCTGATTTTCTTCCGTCCAGCCAAATTGGCACTTAAAGCTGGAACAATTCTGCACCGAAAATAAGCGTCACTACTAAATAACATAAATAATCAACGAATTTTTTCATTTAAAAATAATAGTGAATGGTTGAGATGAGTAGAGGCGTGTGGACGATATTGTCACACTAATGCGTGCTATTTTTCAGTGAATTTTCACTTTGTCAAGTCCGAGGGGTTGCATCTCGCTGAGATAAGTACAAATTGATTCTTACCCCTTAGCCTGCATATCGAATTGTTACTTCTAGTGATTAATTTTATAAAAGTAATTTATTGCAAATCTGTTGAGGTAATCAATACGTCTACAATTTAATGACTTCACCTATGCTGCGTTCGGATCCCTTCGAGAATTAAATAAATGAACATGATCTTCACCCCAACGAAAAAAAGGAAGACGTACCATGACAACTGATACTCCGTATGGAACAAGAAAGAAGGGGCTGTAGCTTTTCTTTATCTGTTGTATAAAATAATTTCGATTTTAAACATGTGTTATTGAACTCGGCTTGAAGTTTTGTCGAAATTATTTTTATTATCACGCACCTGAGATGTCCTAGAAAAAGTATTTGAGGGATTTCAATTTATTCCACCATAAATTATTTTTCTATTTTACATTAATAATAAGGGCCGATGATGAATGTTAAATAAGAGATCCAATGATATAGACATAGTTGATATCAGGAAAGATCTTCTAACATGCATAAATGAAGTTAGAAGTTAAATTTTTAAGGGGGAAAAATCGGAAATCTATTTAGATGAACAAATAAATGAACATGAAAGTTGATAAAACATTTTCTTAAGAATGCAATAGTCTGAAATACCTTTTATTATTCGCTCGATACATTCAAAATAAATATCCATACAAATATTTCTTGTGAAAAAAGTTATACACTCGTGTCTACACACATATGAAACCTTCTCCTTCTCCAGCTAATCCATCCTTTTTACAGTAAAGACAACAGAGGACCTTGTTTGAGCAACAATTATCATGCCCTGGTGCTAAGCAACAGTTCTTATGGATTATTTATCTTAACTAAGGCCACACCACTTTCGATTATAGCGTGTTTCACGTCAAAAGAAAAGCAAACATCCAGAGAACTTTCTCCAAGACAGAAGAATCTCAATTACAGAAAATCGCGTGGTTCAAATACTCATCCAAATTGGCGTAGGAAAAGAAGGCCAAATCCCGAATTAAGCAAACAGAGGTGCTTCCTCCGATTCTTTGCACAACAACCCATCCGCGGGGCATCCCATTAATAGCTGCTACAGAAAACGGCAATTACACGACTGATTATTTCGGTGGGTGGCGCGGATGTATTGCGTTGCCGGATTTGACGCTCTATCCGGTAACGATCCTGCCGGATAAGTCCACTCCGGGGAGTACAACTCTTGTGACTGTTTCCAGCCTTTCCGGAGTAATTTGTTTGTTTGGTGAAGAAATGACGTGGTCACTCCCGTTGAGTGAGACAGGCATTTTTTCCCTATTGTTGTATTCCGATCTTGAAGAAAACTTATAATTACACGAAGTTCTCTCATTAAGTTTTAGTTTATAAAACTTCCAGTTTCTCGTTTTGATCTTAATTTTATAAAAAGTTCCCAGATGCAAAAATTAATTTTGAAACATAAAACGTGAATAAGAGTCGTTCTTTATGGATATATAAAGCGTTTTTCCTGGAATGAAATTTTAAAAAAAAGGTATAAATGTAATATTTGAGTACGTCTAGGGTAAAGGGAGAATATAGAATATCATTTAAAGAGAAATAATAATTATAAATGCATCTCATTTTTAATGCTCTGTTTTGATTCCAGAGCTGTTCAAGTATCTATAGGCTAAAAATTAAATTGGTTAAATTAGTTTGATAAATTTCTGATTTAAGAGTTTTGATCAATCAAAGCAGGGATGGTCTGGATGCTAAATTTCAATTGAAATAAGAAAAAATTTTGTCACTGAGATTTTTTGTTACTATAATGCCAATATTAAGGATTTCATATGAAATTGTGCGTAGGACAAATGCAGAAACACCTAATCGTTGTACCGCGTTGAAAGACATAGAAGTGTCAAGAAAATTTTGCAAACTCTTCCACACATGAAATTTTTTTCAAATAAAATTAAAAACACAACTAAGCAAATGTCAAGTAAGAAAGGCGTCACACACACACACACACTTGATCTAATAACTTGTTTTTCAAAAAACGAGGATTTAAACGCTAAATTTCAGTATCTTACAACACTCATTATTCCTCACAACGAATCTTAGGTTTTCGTGTGGAAAAAAATTTGATAATAATTTGGTAAACTAACATTTACAACCAACTAATCTAAACTTGAATCAACTTTTTATATTTAAGAGCATACAACTTAAACTTAACATAATATTACAAAAAAAGAAAATGTTTGAAACTTTACACAATATACCGTTTTTAAAAATAATTAAAACCAATATCTTGTAATCTTTTTACTAGTAATAAGGTTCTTAATGAATAAATTGCAATCCGATTTTATTGAAATAGTAGCAATATCCTTCACTTTTCATCAAAAAAGTAACATATTTTAAATAAGTCTAATATTAAGATCTTGATGAAATAACTAAATGTATATCCGAGAGAACGTATCCGATATAATTCACAATTAATTATATGCAATACTTGATTCTTAAATTATCCTTGTCGCATATTTATTATGTCACAAGTAAAGATAGCAACATAATTAGCTGCTTAGTTAAATTTATTAAAAAACAAAAGTGTAATCACTAACTTCATGTTCATTAAAAAGTTTTAATTTTTAATGGAAAAGGAAAATCTGATCTCTCAAGTAATGTAATATTTCTAAACTAATTTCATCAAAGCGAGAAGAAAAAACCAAAAAATTTTCACCTGAAAATATACTGCGGTAATTATATCTTAATTGAATCATCCTGTTGATACACGAAATTAATTATTTTTAATGTATCATCAAATCAAAGAGAACGAGAAAAATAAATAATTAACCACGCATTAATAAGTCAGTCCTGATTAATACTCGATTGATATGAAATCCATTCTTTCAATACTTGAGCAAACAAACTATTAAAATATTTTTTTCCTAATAGGCTGCAGTTTAGCAACTTAGGCTACGACACAGCAAGTCCCCAAATATGAGAGCCATTTCAGGGTGGCCCCATCTAGTGGCAGCCTCGCTATCGGATTTGGACGGTTGAATTAATTTTAATTCAAGCTCTCATCAAATGCTAAATATTGCCATGATGTAGTTTTGAAGAGAGTAACTAGAGTCACAAATTGATACTCAAAGGATTTTTTGCGCACCCTGCATAATCATATGATTTGCGTACCTACGATTTTCGCATCCAAAATATCTATCGACTCCAGTCGGGGTCAAACCCGCAACCTTAGGATTACGAAGTGGGCACGCTGCCTCTAAGCTACCAGAGCCAACTACCATAGTAAAATATTAAATATTATTTATAATCGCTCTCAGTGTTATTAACAAAATGTGCAATGACTTTATATCAATTACAAATTCATCGCTTATTAGGGGGACAGAAATTTTATTAAAGTGCCTGAAATGAACCTAATCAGAAATAAAATACGGAAACTTTTCATGTGGTATTGAAGATTAACTACATATATGTGTAAGAAACTTAACATCACTTTTTCTCTACAGATACCTACAAGAACAATCGAACTCTGAATTATATATAATTACAGTAGAACGTCGTAAATCGAATCAATTGCGACTGGACACTCATTCGGATACGCGATAGCTCGGATAACCGAAAACCGAATGCGATCCATGCAGTATATGACACCGGACACTATGCGAATATTGAAAATCATCACATGCGGGAAATGTGCTTGAAGAAAAAACAAAATAGGTGCAAAATGTCGCAATTTTACCTTTATTGTGGAAAATAATCACTTATTTTTCGCTGTACCATTGTACGCCTTCGTTTTTTCGTTGCAAGGTCTCTGAATCTCTTGAGCAGCAGTATTTGAGTAGGACAGCACCCGGATTGTTGTTCGTACCGCTCCATAGCTGTCTCTAACGTAGAAAGCGTCAGCATTTGATGGACTCTTGCTACTTTCGTTGTTGTTGCTTCCCGTCACTTTTGGCCTCACATTGCACTGTTCGAAAACGTATCCAGACTTTGGTCCTGATATTTGACGCTCCGGATAATAAACGTTCGGATAAACAACGTTCTATTGTATAGTACTTTTGTTATCCAATTACACACACACACACAATGACTCTTAAACTAGTGTTAAGAGGTCTAACTACTTAATTCTCAATCAGCAACCGAATAAATAAAAGACACCACGCAGCAGATTATGTCTGAATGTATAAATTTTAGATCGTTGTTGATGAAAATAAAATGTTTTTTGAAAAAATTCTCAAATGTCTTCCTTTATTCGTTCTGTTTATGTGAACATCATTCCTTAAAATGTATAATATTCAATAAATATCTGTGTAGTATATTATTCAGGAAGAGGCCAAGTAGAGAGTATTTAAATGATAGTTTTAGTGCCCTGTACGAGATATATATTCCATTAATATGAGCGTTTTTATTACAATTTATTCAATTCTAAAAATGATGAGCAACTCTTTTAAATTCTCCACAACTCGAAAATACTATTCAGGAATATATATTGCCCTTTAAATTTTCGAGATCTTTAACTTACGAATAATCTTGATGTGCGTAACTATGGCAACGTTTTGAATATGAAAGTAAAAGATGAATAGAAAAATGGGAGACTGTCTCTTATTAATAAGTCGTATATCAAAATATTCCATATTAGTTTTATACTATCCACTAGAGACCTCAACTATTTCCAGGAATACTTAAAAATATTTTTGAATTCAGAGTATCTCAGCTTCGAATCCTTAGGTCTAAAACTTTGTTGCATTTTTATATAAACATTATACTTTTCAAATGTATAGGAATCCTTTTACATTACGTAATTAAATAGACTTAAAGGAATATTATCGATCTCATGTAATGATTTAAGTATAAAAAATCTTACACAAAATTTATACTTTAATATTTATATTTAATACTTTATAAAAATTTATATTTTATAAAATTATATATTTAATACTTTACAAAAATTTATTTTCTAAAATATGTTTTTTTTTACCTATTTTTAAATTAATTCTATTTAATTTATTATAATCACCATTTTTCAGTTGTAATTCTGCAGATATTATGCTCAATTTAACAATTTTACTTAAATATATAAAGGTGAAAAGCGACTCACTCATCAGATATCTCCGGAAATACTAAACCTACAAACTTGAAATTTGGTGAGCTTTCTTTTGATGAGTACAGATCCACTAAAAACGGGTTTCGCGTCAATTCACCCCAAAGTTGACTTGCTAGTGCTTAAGGGGGCATTATAGATAAAAATGCAAGTTTTGGAACTTTATGACCCACAGACTTAAAATTTGGTAAGCATGTTTCCTTTTTTGAGTAGAGATCTGTTAAGAAAGGTCTATACGAAAATCGACACTCAAAGGAGATTACGAGTATTATATACTAGGTATACAGATAAAGAAAATTCCTGATTTATACAGAGCTGTTACACCTACAGTAATAAGGTTTGGTATGTATGTATTTATGTTTTTTTGTTGTTGTTGAGTTGAAATCCACTTAGTTTCTTCTCTGAAATTCAAATTCTGTCTGTTTTAAATAAAAAGGTGAAAGCAACGTTTCTCAAACTGTGAGGAGCAGTCCCCTAAGCAGGCATGATAACCCTAAGTGGGGAGGGGGATGCGAGCATGTCGAAAATGAAAGATTATTTTAAAATATTATAAATTTACTACAAGAAAGTAAATCTAAATACATTCTGACAAAAAAAATAAAATACCATTTACACTGATACAATACACTTATAAACGTATCAGTACTGCACAGTATCCTTGATAATTAAATTAACAATACTAAGTTAAGAACAAGTTTAATAACTACCAGTAATTTCATGGGCTTGTCATGTATAAAATTATAAGCAAAATTTAATACTTATCTTGATAAATTTTACGGTTTATAATTAAAGTCGTATTGTAGCTTAAGCGTCAAAGTTGTACATTATTAATGAACTCAAAAGATTAATATATTACATGGAGGGAGATCGATACAAATTATGATTTAAAATTTGGATAATTGTTGTAAGTTTGAGAAGCACTGTGTGAAAGGCATAAAAATGTTTTTCAATACAATTGAACGTTTAATGCTAGGACCTAGATATCAATAACTTATAAGCAGGATATATTCATGCAACATCATGATATACCCAGAGAAGCGGGCGGACGGGTAACGGCTAGTTTAATATTTATTTCTTCCGACTTAGAATAATATAAATACTATATGCCAGTACCTTCACTTCGAATTTTATATCTAATTAATCTCTACTAAAGTTCTGAAGTATTTTTCCAATTTTATTACAGTAAAAAATACTTATATATCTTGAATAACAGTACAAAATTCAACTCTGATACATTTTATTCGATTAGAAAATGGAATAAAATATAACTACAAAAGAAGCCATTCCTTACGAAAACTAACCCTAACACTTCTAGAAACAAAACCAACAGATTTAAATACACTCCCAAGCTAACAGCAAAGCAATATTATTATCTTTTACTGATTCCTAACCAAGCTGCCAAGAACGAATAGTAGAACACAACAGAACAGAAAGAATAGAAAAGAAAATAGAATCCAGGCAAGGCTCTGATAAACGGTTATAGTGCACAGCGGTCGTTTGTTGTAGTACGAGATACAGATGGTATAGGTGGAGATTTATATAAAACCAGCGCCTTAATGACCTCCACCAGCACTTTCTCAAGAGAGAATCCCACTCCACTTCATTCCATTTCACTTACTCTCTCAAACGGCTCGAGAATGCCCCTGGCATTAAGTGTAAGTGAATAAAATACTCAGAGATTAAGGAACATACTGAATTTAAAGAAAGCATTAAGGTTGCAGTACATTGGGCAGGAGGAATGTTGGGTGGTATGTTTATGATGGTATAATTGCGGCAGATAAACGTGGTGAGCAAGCGCGTGATGTTTATTTTTGTAACAAATTTGTTACGTAGCTAGTTAAAAGTAGAAAAATTGTTTAGTCTGCGTTAAAATGTTGTTAGATTTGTATCTGAAGCTTTTGTGTTCTTAACTATCTTGGATGTGAGAAAAGAAGGCTTAAACGGTGGCAAATGATCTAAATGATGACCATGCATTAACTTTGTTAAATGTAATCACATAATATCCTTGAATCTTAACTGAAAGTAAACTAGTGATTACTTAACGGCTTGTGATACCCGAGGTGTTATCTTAATCATCAAATGATCGCATCTTTCTGAGTAGAAAAACTTTTCGCCTAAATTAAGGATTTCTTTGCTTATAAATAAAGAACATGGAATTTTATTCGGATAAATAAATGCCCGGAAACAAGTTCCTGTGATTATCATACATACCTTGTATCATATCACAACTACCACGTATCTTGTAGTTTAAACTTTAAAACTAATTACCAGTCTATAAAAGTGCAATTTTTTGATTTCAACTTATTTAGCTAAAATGTTTTGAAAAGTAAAAATATATAGATGGAAAAAAATAAGCAACAATTTTAGTCGTGGAACAAAATAGAAATTTATATATAGGGTATTATAATCTAATTATTTACTATTCTGTATTAAATTTAAAAAATAGTATTAATTTAAGATCATTATTACTATCATGTTAATAACATTGAATAACATGAAGCAGTACTTCGCTACGAATTAAATTTGCCTTACAGTTTCACGAATGTCGACTGTTACCGCAAATTTGAATCATGATCAATTTAAGAAAATAATTCCTGATCAAGTCCCTCTCTTACTAAACTTCCTTACTAAACATCGGGCTAGATTGTACGCCTGTCGTTAGCCGCAGCTTTGAGCACCACGCAGGTGAAAGTACGAATTGGCTCGGTTCCACCCCAATTTTGGAGAGAACACCCTGGGAGTGGTCAGGGGCCTCCTACCTTTCTTCCCCTTCCACCAACCTTACGAGAGGACTTGCAGCCCGACGGCTATTTAGAATACCACCCTGCCGCGAAGGCACTACACATTTATAAACATCCATACCTTCTCCGGGATTCGAACCCAGGCTCTACGGCGCAACAATCAACGTCGTTACACTATACTGGATGGG
The DNA here is from genome assembly GCA_019973975.1 of Trichonephila clavata. Lineage (NCBI taxonomy): Eukaryota > Metazoa > Arthropoda > Arachnida > Araneae > Nephilidae > Trichonephila > Trichonephila clavata. The sequence goes on along the minus strand of BMAO01033634.1, from coordinate 23,419 downwards.
TGACAGCTTTATATATGAATTCGTCAATAGGCACATACACAGAATAGCCATATACGAACAGTGTGGCAACTGTACCACTTGGCCCACTAACAAGTTAAAATATAACACATATGTGAAGATAATGCCTAGTTTCGATTCTATTTTTAGGCCACAGGGTCTTTAAATCTATTGTGCTAATGACATTATAAGTACAATAATGGATTTAATCTAGAGTTTAAGGCATTGTACATGATTTAATTGGAAAACTACAAATAGCACTGATATATCAATTAAGTAAAACGATCTATACGATATGATAGCTTCTAAGTAACTCAAAAATCATTGGAAGTTACAGTTTTTGGTAGAAAAAGTACCAAATTATCAATGTTATGACAGTGTATGTCAGGGTTGGGCATTTGTTTTGGCTGTTCATTTGGGTTGGTCACCCTTCTTTTAGAGCTACGCAAAAGATGATGGACTTGTAATTCAAAATTCAATCAGAACGCTCTTTTGAGTTATCTTACTCCCTAAAGTTCATTTATTTTACATATGGAGATTTTACAGTCCATTTCAATCCAGCATGCAATAATGTCACTATTCCGCACGATGTTCTTTGCTGCATTTGAAACTTGTCAACATGGACTCGACTCGTGTATAGTCAAACACGAAGCTCATGATTTTAACCACTAAGCAACGATCTGCTCCCGTACTTAATATAACACATTCAATCCTAAACCCTATTATAGCCATTTATGCCGATTTAGCCCTCTATTCTAATGTAGAGTGATATCAACGCGGAACTACGTGCCTGTGTATCTCATCACTAAATATCCACTCTAATGATTGTAACCAGTTGCTGGTAGTTGTATCCTCCGTGTATTAATTCTAATCTTGGCGTTCGATTACTGGAATTTTCATGGCATTTCAACACCACTAACTATACTTGGTTGCATTACAATACTGTCTGCAATACGGATTCCATAATAAAGCTGTTCGATGAGTTAGGGCTCTAAATACCATAGGACTGATTATTCACATTGCGAAAATTCCTGTCAAGAGTCAAGACAAATTTATATTAGGAAAACATGTTTGTATGTGTTTAATATTAAATCAAGGGCATTTTTTCTCTGTAAAGCTCAAAAAGCTTGTAATTTAAAAGGCAGCAAAAACACACACAAATTTATACTCTCTCTCTCTTGAAGTGTTATGTAATTCTAAAATAATTAATTACAAAACATTAATTTGAAATTATATTGGCTGTTAATAAGAAGTTAATAAAAATGAAACTTTCAAGAGGAAGTTAATTATTTTATTTTCAACGGGCTTCGGATTGGTATTTACCACTGCATACCTAGCCCATTCCCCGGGAGTTGGTATCACTTTTTAGTGCTACACCATATAAGTGGAATACCAATTGCCGCTATGTAATTTTGCCACCCGGTTTCCTTCCCAGAGGGAGGCACTTGAGCTCTGATGATGAGATATGCAATAGCAGTCTAATTTTGCCGAGAGTACCCGAAGCAAACAGGCATTTTAAGGATCTTTAACATGCCGCATAATCCCACGATATGGACGCTGTTGATTTTCGGCATCATGAAAATCCATCTACTTGGGCCGGGGTCGAACCCGCAACCAAAGCCAGTGACAAACCTACTATGCCAAGCCGGCTAAAAAGAAATTAAAAATTTACCAAATATATGAATCAAATATATACCTATCACCGAAAAAAATTAATGAATAAATAAAACATAAGGGGGTTTAATGTGAATTGATTTTGATCAAATCACACTCTAAGGAACACAGTATCCGAGTGTTAAAGTATCCGACTACCCTAAAATTGTGAATTTTGCCAAAGATTGACAAACATTTTTTATGATTTTATTTTATAAGCCATCTTATTAGCTTTATAAAAATACCAAGTTTATTATTTTTCGTTCAATAGAACAAAAAATACAAGTGTTTTAGTAAAAGCAGATATCATTACTTTAAGCAAGATATATGTCATACTTTAAAACGCGTTTTTCTCGAAATGTGTTTCTTTAGAAAATGCTCAAACGGGACCAGCGATTGCTAAAAAAGTTTTGAACATAATTAAGTGAAATTTTTTGTGTATTCTCAGTATAAAAGTGGTAAAGTTTTAACTTTCAGATTTATCAACCACTGTTTTATTAGGAAATTTACAATTCCTTACGGTAATATAATCACTGTTTTTTTTTAAATCAATATCATATAATAACTAAGATAAACTATTCTAGTTTTTGTAAAATTAAAATATCTGTTACCCTGAAGATCATTTCAAAAATGAATAACATAGTAACACAACAGAATTTAAAAATTGAAAATTTGTTTATAAACTTTTGGTACAGAATGGGCCGCGTTTAGGTTATATTTTGTAAATTTTTACCAGTTTTTTCCCATTTTAGTAATAATAATTTCTTTTTCTCATCTTAATTTAAGCATATATTTCTTAAAATGTTCTAAAGAAATCTGAAAACAATAAAATAATACCCATATCTCTATTTTTTTTTTTAAAGTTGTCGCGAGTAGTTAGATACCTTAATTTTCACAAATTTGTGGCTGGCGAGTCTTGTTGCAACAGAAATTCAATCGCATAGAAATGCTGATGCACGTTACATCTGTCGAGTGTCTGTGTTCTCAAGTTGAGTAAAGTGGAAGTTTAGGGAGATGGGGGCCAGCTCAAAAGTCACCCTGGTCATAAGACCAAGGTACAAAATTAAGAGGACCATCTCCATTAACTCTCCCAATTGTTTAGATTGCGACGTAAATAAAAAAAAATTATCTTTAGCAAACGCAAGGGTATAGACAAACGACCTCGTAGTTTTGAGCTTTGGTTAGAAGACGTGGACGACACCACACACACTATAAACCCGGGGTCGGCATTACGTTGATCGCGATCGACCGGTCGACTACCAAGTTAATTTGGGGTGACCGCCTGAAGATTAGCCATTAGTAATTGTATACGGAAATATTGAAGACAGTATAACAGTACGCAGACTAAGTCTTCTACTGACTATAATTACGAGAGCTAACTTTAGATGAAAATGTTTTATTTCTTAATGTGTTTTGAATTGTATTTGATAATAAAGGCATCATTTGATACTATTATATATGTGGCTGTTATTATTATATTTGTATTTTGCGCTTTCCTTTAAACGCAGTTTCAAAAAAGTGAGTTTTTTTTTATTTACGTATATATATAGGTAAGTACATATTCCGTATTTATTATTAAGTTATAATAAATACTGTTGACTTTTTCCTTACATCACCACATCTACGACCCTGGACAGTGGGCGCACTCGTGAATTTTCCAAAGGGGGCGCGACGTGGTCGCCCAGGGTCGAATGTCTACCGTTTTCATATCCTACCCCAATACGCTACCAAACATATATATTTTTTCACTTTGTAGATTGTTTGTAACAAAGAACAGTAAAAAATAAAGTATTGAATAAATAATTAGCATTAATTAATAAAAATTATTAATAACAAATAATTAAATTGTACGCACTTTTTACATGGGACTATAATCGTTCCAAAAAAAAAAATCATGGGCTATTAAGAAAGGTCGGGACCCGAGACCCCCCCCCCCTCATTTGTGTGTGCTATTGATTTTGGGTGGAACGCAACACCTTGAAAAAATTAGAAGTGACCCGTACCCTGTAAAAGTCTGCCCACCCCTACACTAAACCTTCCACAACACACTTACTTACGTGAGGACTTTGAACTTCGACAGATTTACAGTCTCTCTATACCTGGGGTGGGCATTAAGTCGACTGCAATCGACCGGTGGTCTGCCAAAACATTTTGGTCTGACCGCCTGAAGATTAGTAGCAATTATTTACCGAAATACACTCATGTCCATAAATTAAGGATAATTCCGAATCACACAGAAATTGAACTCTAAAATAAAAGTTTCACCTGTAGAATTATCACACACATCGTGAAGAAGAATATGCAAATTACAGGAAACCACCAGATGGCGCGGACAGTACGTCACAATGACGAGAGCGTAAGAGAGGGGTATATAAGGAATGGTGGCAAAGAAGTAAAATTGTTCACAAGCGCTTTAAAAGCCTTTCAGTGCAATAACTGCATAGTTATGACACAAAGGAAGCATTTAGATGATTTTTTATGCGGTAGAATTATCGGACGACTGGAATGTGGACGTACCCAGCTGGAAGTATCCAAGGAACTTGAAATCACCCAGAGTGTCATCTCCAGGCTTTGGCAACGATTCCAAGATGAGGGTAATGTGAGTAGATCCTACAGCACAGGTCGCCCCCGAGTTACAACGCCGAATGAGGACCGGTATTTGGCAGTTACTGCCAAAAGAAACAGACGGAACACAGCATCAGACCTATCTCGTCAGCTCTCTTCAGCTACCGGTACGACAGTTTCAAGGCAGACCGTGTACAGACGCTTAGGGCACATTGGTCTATATGCTCGTAGGCCTGTCAGATGTGTTCCCCTTACCGCAACTCACTGTCACCTGCGATTAACCTAGAGTAGAGAGCATGCATTGTGGACACCGCAACAGTGGTCTTGTGCGATGTTTTCCGACGAGTCCAGGTTTAGTTTGCAGTCTGATTCTCGCCGGACTTTCATATGGAGAGCGCCAGGTACCCGTTACCACCAAGAGAACACCATTAAACGACACCGTTACGGTGGTGCAGGATAGCTCGTTTGGGGAGGAAATATTCTTATTTCCAGAACTGACCTGCATGTTCAGAGTGTAACGATGACAGGCCACATCTATCGGGATGTCACTCTGGAACAACATGTACGCTTGTTTCGGGGCACCATGGGTGCTGAATTTCTGTTTATGGATGACAACGCCCGTCCTCGCCGTGCAAACATTGTAGACGAATGCCTTCAATCGGAGGATATCACCCGTATGGATTGGCCAGCATACTCACCGGACTTGAATCCAATAGAGCATGTGTGAGATATGCTTGGCCGACGAATTGCAGCCCTTCAACCCCCTCCCACCTGTCTACCGGAACTTCGGAGGGCATTGCTTGATGAGTGGTGTAATATTCCTCAAGATCAGATTGATAATTTGATACTCAGCATGCGTAGGCGTTGTAAGGCCTGTATTGCTTCGTCCGGGAGACATACTCCGTATTAACCATCATACTAACCATTTTATACTGTTTTTTGTAAATAGGTTCTTTTTTGAAATTTGTTCCAGGGAGTAAAATTCGCAATTCTTATTAATTATGTCAAACATATAGCATCTTTTTTGCTCTTTACCTTTTGTTTAATAAATATACTTTACAAATAAATCAAATTTGTTTTGCTTCTGTCTGTTTCTTTGCCTGAACTTCATTATCCTTTTATTTTTGGACATGAGTGTATTCAAGATTGGCTGACAGCACGCAGACTAAGTCTTCCACTGACTATAACCACGAGAGCTAACTTTAGATGAACATGTTTTATTTTTAATGTGTTTTGTATTGTTTGATAATAAATGCATCTTTTGATATTACTATATTTGTGTTTATTATTATTATATTTGTATCTTGCGTTATGCTTTAAACGCGCTCTTAAAAGTGTAAGATATTTTTTGTTGAAGTTATGTGAGTACATGTTCTGTATTTATTATTAAGTTATGATAAATATTATAGACCTTTTTTGATAGCTCACCACAGCTACATCACTTGTTGGACCGCAACCCCTTGCAAAAATATGAAGTAACCCGTAATCTGGAAAAGTCTGCTCGCCCCTGCTTTATACGGGAGGGAAGGTCTTTACTGGGGCCATAACTTGGACAGACGACTTCTATGATATAAACACAGGCCTATAGGTTCGCGTCCAAGACCATTGGGCTATCGCGGCTATGCAACATGCATAGAAAAAATTGCATTTTTGAAAATCCTCAATAAAAAATTAATCAAAATTATATAAAGTATTTATTAAATTAAAAGCCATCAAAAGCGATTATATTTATTTTAAATAACTTAATACTATTGCATTATTTTTAAGTAATACTGGAAATTTTTATTGAAGTGTGTACTTAATAATTGTATTAATTTTCAAACTGAAAACTGTGTAGTTTGTTATAAAAAGTAAATATATTTTTATAACTAATGTGTGTTAAGAACTTACTTTTTTTGCACAATTTTAACATCTCAAAACATAAAGGCTTGAAAACTGACACTTGTTTATGAATAAAAATTTTTGTATTACATTACCTCTATCATTCAAAAGAGTATAAAATCAAAACTGATTACACGCCATTTCTACAACAAAATTTGTCTGTCCTATGTAGCTCACGTTGGTCAGGTATGAAAATGCGTGCCAAAGGTGTACGATCGCCTAAATCTTCTCTTCGGCTACCTAGACTAGAAACTTTTGCTGATGTTATGTAGTCACGAAATGCAGAATAAGTTGGAGCTCGTTAAAAATTGAATTTAATGCTTCTGCGAGAGATTAAGTCACCTTTTCGCTTGGACACTTAAAAACTAAACTCATTAACAACAAAACTTTCGAAAGCGACATAGTAATGCTTACATATTTTCCTGCATATGGATAAATGCAAAAAAAAGCAAGAGTGCTCTAGTTGCACTTCAATGATTTATTACGATTATACAATCAATTGATCAATGTGTTGTAAAAATAGTACTTGAAAATTTATTTACCGTAAATCCTGCGTATAAACGCGCACTTTTAATAAAAAATAAGATCGAAATTTAAGGGCGCTCGTTATACGTCGGGCATAAAAACGATAGCTTTAAAGTTACAAATGAGATGAGAATAAGAAAAGAATTACATCTACACATATCGAAAAACTGCTTATTTAAAAGAAATGGCATCCCCCCCCCTTATGAACTAAAAGTGTGGTAATTTTAGAATTATACTATTTTTTTTCAAAAGTCTGGGATAATTCTTCGAATAAATGACTTCAAAACATAAGAGCATTGTATACTAACATTTCCGATTTCTTCGTAAAAAAGGGGGTGTGCGTTATACGACGAATATCCTAAAAAATGTAGCATGAAAGCATAGGTGCAGGTTATACGCCAGATTTTACGGTAAATTACTCTAACAATACGTTGCGATTGAATTATTTTTAGACTAATAATGATCTAATAGGAAAAATAAGGAATTAAATATCTTTTTGGTAACATCATCACAGGCAAACATGAGTACAGTGATTAACGTCGCACTATAAAGCAACACCATGCTTATTGTCAACGGACCTCAAATTTTGAGCTTCGGTCAAGTGAAGAGGACGACGCCTAAACTGCCATTTTCCTCTCCACTCTACCACACCACGCCGACGGGAGCACTTTCAACTTCGACAAACTACACGACGGGTCTTCAGAGGCACTAGGGCTCAAACTCATGACACGCTGGTCACGAGTTTGCGACCCTGACCACTAAGCTACCACGGCCACACATCAGTGTAAAAGCACTGAATAAGAACAGAGAATAAGTTCTCTTTTAGTAAGAAAAAATATTTAACATTACGAAAGACTTTTTAAGATGGATGACTAATCTCGGAAAACTAATCGAATTTAAAATCTTAGATTTTACATGCTTAAATTATTGTTATCTTATGAAAGCTATTGTTAACTTTGTAATGCTTGTCAGTTCCTGCTTCCCCCTTGTCTACTCTTGGACACTGCAAGATGTGTGGTAAGAACTGAATAATCAGTCGACATGATTCACTCTAATTATTTTACTGTCACAAAATATTAAGCAAGCACAATAATAATCCAATTAAGAATGTTGATCAGTATGCAGAGCGCGAAGGGGAGACCCATTAGCCTGGGGATAATATTACGGACCCTCAACTGATTCCACGATAACTTATACAAGCTCAATTTCAACTCCGCCGTGCTCTAATAAGTTATTCTTTAACTTCTATTCAAATAAGGCTCACGATACCTGTATCCTTGTGAAGCCCTACTGTTGAGGACTTGAACGATAATCTATAACTGGATTCGACCACCTCCGAGTGATCCTCTCTTGGAATTCTTCAATTGTTACTTTTCTAAACTCAGATTTGCATTTAATAAATTCACGATCCTCCACTCACCAACTAACTCTCAAAACTCGGAATACAGAATTTATATAATATACTTAATTTGCATAATCACATTTTCTTCCTTCGGCGAAAGGTGCTTGGTCAAAATATTTCCCCAGAAGAGTCTCCAATGGGTTAGTCATAGACGCGTATAGATCAGTCACAACTTAATGTTTCAAGAAGTATATTTTAAAAAGGACACACAGCATTTTCTTTACCGACTTTAGCGTCGTTTTTTTTTTTTTTTGTCAACATCAACTGGCCATAATTTGGCTTTAACAGATCAATAATTTTCCTTATTTGAAATATTCAGCTCATGTTAAATAATTAAACATTAAAAAACAGAAAGTAAATAAGCAATTAAAACAACAGTGCTATTTACACGTTCTATTCCTTTATTATTCTTTTGCGTACAAAACAATACTGTTGCCACTCATAACAATACTTAATCATTTTTATCAGAATAAGAATAAAAGAATTAATATTTATTATCAGAAATAAATAAAATATGCAAGATGACGTCACTGTTTTGGGATTACTTCAGAATTGTGGATTTCAAGCGTGCAACAACTGATTCATATTCTACGAAATAAATTTTTTTAAGAAAGATTATTCTTGTATTGAGCAAATTCTGGCTTATTCATCTATCATTAAACATTACAATGCTTTCTTTAAAACAAACGGTTGGATGGTCAATATAACTTAAGAATTTCAAACAAAATAGTTCCTATCAATTGTTTGATAAAGATGAATATGGCGCTCGCAATATTTCATTTCCCTATCTGCTTCTACCTAGATGCTTCCAATGAAGTTATAAAAATTGTCAATGGTCACGCAACTGTTTCCTGTACCTGGAAAATTCGAGTCTGCTTTAAGAGATGACTTTTTTCGTTGAATTTTTTATTATCTTTTTCTTATAGAATTGACAAAAAGTTACCTAAAGACCATGAAATATTTCTTAAGTCTCATGATGATACTTATAGTTTTTATTACTATGCAATCGAATAATTTCTTATGTTTCCAAATAAGACTTTTATTATGAACACTGTTCGTATGAGAGGAGACCAATATATGCAAAATTTACTATTATTACTTTCTTATAGTATATGGATATTTCTTTAACGTATCCGAACACATTCGGAGTACTTTTTAACAAAATAGCATATTTAAACATTCTAAATGCTTTTTTAGGATTCAATACCAATGAATACTAATATTTAACAAACAATATTAGAATAAATTACCTAAACTTTTTAAAAATCACAATTATAAATGAAATTTTAGCAATATTTTTTGAAAAACTTCAAAGCAATTAGAGAATAAAGTAATAAACTTATATTAATAAAAGTATTAGTAAAATAAATTAGATGCATTTATTAAAAAAAATTATTAAAATTTTAATATTTTATTCAAATTTGAAAATTTTAAAGCTGATTGAATAAACATTATAAGAAATGTTACATTCTTTATGAGACCATAATTTAAATAACAAGCCATAACACAAAAAGTATTCATAAAATAAGAAATATTTTAGTACATTCTCTAGAAAATAATTTAAACATCAGGTGCAAAATTTTTTATAGGAATACATTTGTAACATTTTGAGTTATCAGACTCTCCATGATAGCCAAATAAAGCCAAAAGTAAAGCCAAAAGATAGCTCTATTCAATAAAATAAAAAAAAAAAAAATATCTTTTTGACCGAATTTGGTCATTTTCGACGTGTTTGGATACCTTAAAAAGAGCCTAATAGTTAAAGTGCAAAATTTACTACATCGGGTATTTTAAAACAATTACGTTCAAGATATGAGTTAAGTGTTTGTAAAGACATATTTTTACAACGAAAAGAGAGAGAGAGAGAATCACCCTCACTCTAAAAATATATTCACATGAAACAGCTATAAGACAATGTGATTGATATTCTAAGTATTCTATGTAAGGGTTTAAAAAAATGGGATTGATATTCTAAGTATACCACACACTTTAGTATGCTTATCGTAAAAATCCATTACTTTCTACTTCATTTTTGATTTCCATTTTAAAATATTTATTTACTGGAGTTCTTTATCGATACTCAACCTTTCATGCTTACAATTCAAGATAATTGCTGAAATAGTAAGTATATTAATTATGAGTGGGAATAGCACACTTAAAGTTATGGCTTTAGGAGGGTGGTGTCATAGTTAAAAAAAGGGTTATAGGAATCCTTAGATTATAATAACATGCACACATTTACTGTTATAGAAAGCATAGAAGTATTTCGAAAATATGAGCCAAAAATTACAATAGATTTACTATAGATTACTATAGAAAATTACTTACAGATAGCGTAACATCGGGAAAACGTGATACACTATTCTATTCATGTAATGCATATGAATCAGCATTTCTTGAACCTCTACCTGTGTGTGTGTGTGCATGTGAAATTTTCGTTTTATTAATTAGATATCTAAATAATTAAGATATAAGGATTTTGAGTGTTCTCAAAAAGATCTATGGAAAAAAAATTTCGGAAACAAAACATTTATTATTTTTTTTAGAATTGAAGAAGTTCAAAATAAACAGATAAAAAAATACTATATATCTTAAATATTTTTTTTTTAAATGAAAGCTAGTCTGCTTATTTTAGATACTTCAATGAATGTAATATAATCTCATTTTATATAAACTAAAGCCTTTTACTTTTTCCCAGGTATAATTTGTAACATTTCTATTTCATTGCATATCAAATCTATACATTACAGCATGAAGAATGCATGGTCAACTTTGATGATTCGGAGCATTCAAATACTTTCAAGGAGTTAACAGCTGCTGAACAAAGAGTAATTTAACTATTGAAAAAGTATCCAAATAACAGAACATGATAAGTATCCAATTTCAACCGAAATTCCCAATATAGTTTTTTGGTATTTTAATTTTCGGTAGATGCTCAAAAGAAAAATTGTGCTTCAAGATTATTTTTAAGCGGAATGTAGTTTTATTTTTAACGTAGATTAAAACCATTAATGACTGGTTATTACAAAGCGTAATTAAATAATGACTACAGCACAAGCTAACGAGAAAAATAATTAATGAACAATGCAATTTTTCATCTCTGTCACAGAAGCTCTTAATCCTTGAGAATGAAGCTCGATTGCTAAAAAAAAGTAAATCTTAGTCGTGGCTCCTGATGAATTATTCACATGCATCCAGAAGGATTACAGAAACGTTAAACATCTACACCGAAAATCTTCCATATGTCTTCACCCAAAAACATTTAAGTTAATACATAAAACCGCCCACATCCAGTGATAAAAAACTATCTTATACAAAGCGTGTTTTGATAGAAGTGCTCGTCATACTTCTTTTAAGCCTTTGTATGTTGACTGTCCCTGGAAATAGCAATTAAGTTAAGCATGTCCACCATGTCGTGTTAGAGACCATTCGAAGGCACTTATTTATGCTTTTACTAAGCTGAAAAGGATTCTTGGCAGTAGGGAAAAAAATGAAAAACAACGAACGGAGAGTAGGGATAAAAAAAAAGTGGATACGGTAAAGTAGCTGGTAATAAAAAAAAAAGAAACGGAAGACTTAACTTTTCTTCAGAACTTAGTGTCATTTGCGATTTCAATTTTTTCTCCCTTTCCTTGGAGCTTTAATCGATGAAAGAGTTGACTTTTTTTTACCCTAGCCTCTCGGGTCTGCTCATAAATACTCAGAACTTCGTAAATAAAAAGAAGTCTATGGCTATACCGTGTTGGTCGTAGAGCAACTGAATTATGTAGCAAGTCAATGGTTTCTATCCACGTAATGCCTTGGAGCGTGTTTCTTTTTGCGACCGTTGGGTGGCGCACCTGTGTCCTAAATGCAACTTTTGAAAACATCTTTCCGAATGCAATAAAATTCTTTTACGTCAAGACTTTTTTTAACTTCAAAAGAAGATGTGACATGTCACGGAATGTCTTTTCCAAAGGGGAATGAAGAATCTTGACATACGTGTAGAAAAATTGAAATACCTATTTAAATATTTAAATAGAGTCAATTCTTCCATTTTCAAACGAATTTACCAACATAGAAAAACCCATATATTTTCAAAAGCATATTGTAATTTATAAGTTTATTATTTGGAAATTAATGATAATAACGTGGAAGCGCTTCACAAATCAATTGACTCTAAGCAATTTCCTATTTGATATAGATCCAAAATAATTTTTTTGAATTCATATTCCAATGATGGTAAGAATTATATGACATCATTTGGAAGCAATAACTAATTGTACTTCGAGTTTAATCCTGTTTCTCTATAACCAAGCTGAAATTTTAAATGCCATGTTAAAATATTGAAGTAAAATAAATATCAGCCAATATTCAAGAATACTCTGTTAGGCAATAAAAGCCATAATCTGTCTCACGATGCGACATTTGTTTGCATTAATTCTCCTAAATTCAATTTGTGTTCGGATGTCTTGGGTCGTTTTTTGTTTTTTTCATAACTTATCAAAATATAAAATGTAGTTAAATTTAAAAAAAATCATTCTTTTTTTAATTTACTAATATGATGTATATACAATGAAAATCGATTATTAGAGTACATTTCTTTTACAGAGATGTGTATACATGCATGAATTTAATAAAAATCAATGAAACAAAAACACTCCCAGGAACTTAATGAAACTTTTTACAAAATTTTCAAGTCTTTTTGAAAAACAAAACATTTAGTGAGTTTTTGGAAAATAATCTAACATTTTTCATTGCATTGTCTTTTTTTAGCATTTAATTGTCAAAAAATTGTTAGATGTCGCCCATTTTTTAAATTCATTTCACCATTGGAGAATGTGCGTCTAAATAACCGCGCATATTTTCTATGATGTTTCTCATTTCGACTGAGATGCTGCATTATTCATTTCACTTTTGTCACAGGAATCTGTATCAATGATATTTTTTAGCTTTGAACAAACTTGAAAATTTGTTTGTATGCCATAATTGGAGCTGTACACACATTATTATCATCTATTGCAACGAATTCTTCCGATGATCCGGCAGGGCAGTCCGATAACACAGAAAATTTCTCAAACATTTCATAAAGTGCCAGGTGTTTTCCGTATTTTATTCATTTCTAGAAGGGAAATCGTTTCGTGTATAAAGATTTTCGTTTCACTTTAAGAGGAAAAAAGCGCATGAAAATACAAAATAGTTTGTCGGAACCGTTGTATTATTTCGTGTTAATCCATATTTCGACTTAAACGTTTTCGCATTAAGCGTATTTTTCTGTATATATTACATGTAATATTAACAGTATATCAATCCCAATGTAACTTGGATTCATACAATTCAACCATAGAAAGAAGTCAAAGAATTAATAATGATAATTTTCAAATTGAATACAAAATTAAATATTCTAGGGGAAATTTAAAACTGGCAACATAGATTACAAGAGAATGAGAGAGATGTGCAGCTCTAGGATTAGGCGCGGTTCACATTACACATTATATTCCTCTTGTCACAAATCTTAAAATAATTCATAAAAATTCCACTTTTAATATATTTAAGATAGATTATTTAAATACATTCCATTTTTTTATGTATGAGAAGAGATTTCTACAGAAATTTGAACATGTATTAAACCTATAAGATTCAGTTGTTTGCATTTATATAAAAATTAGCTTAAAGAAATTTTGCACGCTCAAGAAAATGTAACTATCTTGAATAAAAATACCAAACTATTTTAATTTGTATTGAAATTTCTCTCACAATTAAGTCAATAATATTTCATATTTAAATTGAATTTTCCACTTGATGAGAAAAATAAAATTTTTCTCCCCCAAAACATGAAAACATTTAAACAATGTCAGGTTAATTCAACTTCAATCACAGCATTAGAATTAAGGTATAAAACTACCCAAAAATTGTGAGTTTTTTCAAAAATTCACACATTTTTCTTATGATTTTATGTTATAGGCCTTCGTTTTAGCTATATAAATATACCAAGTGTTTTATTTTCTATTCTCTAGAACAAAACTACAAGTGTTTCAGTAAAAGAAAATGCCATAACTTTATACAAGATGTTAAACTTTAAAATGCGTTTAACTCGAAATGTATTATTTTAGAAAATTTCAAACGGGGCCAGCGATTGCTCAAAAAGTTTTCAAATAATTAACTGAAATTTTTTGTGTATATTTTGTGTAATAGTCGAAGTGTCTTAACCTTCAGATTTATCAATCACTGTTTTACTACAAAATTTACAATCCCTTAAGTAGATATAATCACTGTTTTTTTAAGCAATTTCAGTAACTAAGATAAAGGGCTCTAATTTTTGTAAAAATTAAATATCTCTTATCCAGGTCATTTCAAAGAAGAATAGCAAAGCAACACATTAAAATTTTACATTTGTTCATTAACTTTTTGTACAGAATGGGCCCTATTTAATAATTTTCTGTAAATTGTTACCCATTTTTTCCCATTTTAGTAATAATAATTTCTTTTACTCTTCATAATTTTAGCATATTTTACTTAAAATGTAATAATTATACCTAAAAAACCACACACAAAAGTCCTCATAACTTCATCTTTTAAAAAACAGTTGTCGCAAACAGTCGGATACCTTAAAGAAATTCCCGAAAAAAACTATTTTTTGGTCCTTATTACATTTTATAATAAATTATATTGGCCCCCCCGAAAAAGAAAAACGCTTTTTTTTTGTCCCGCCTCTTAAAATGTTTGCCTATCATTAATTTGCAATTTTAAATAAAAGTAATTATGCATACTAGCAAAGTAAAGGAATATTAAAATTGCGGGGGGAGTAAATAATGCAATATTTATTTCATTCTTCAAAGCAACAGTCGTTTACATTCGAGATTATTTTCACTAAGTTTTAAGAAAATTTTTATTACATCTCAAAATACTCATGTTTATACTAGATTTATAAATACCATTCTGTTCCTTTACACTAAACTCTCATGATTGGTCAGTACAAAGAATTACATTGTGCAGCGTAGAGTATTTCACAATAAGTAAACAAAGAGATCACTTTAATATTGGACGGAATTACAAATTATTAAGTAATAAAAATATAATTAAACGTTTGTTCAGTTTTATGGAACCTAATTCAAATTTTTCTTTTATATTCAAATGTCTTCTATTTCCAGAGGTAGAACTTTCACTGTTGAATATTTATTCACATTAGGCCAAAAACAATTAGGACATCAAGTTAAATGTTCCTTTGAGAATACAATAGTAATTTTGAAATTCATGCATATGTCTTTCTATGATATTGTACTCTGTATGCAACGTGAATAATAATCATTTGTTGCTAGACTAACGGCTGAGAAAATATTTGCTGTCTTAGCAAAAATACGGCATACTAGATTTTCATATTTTTCATTAAGAATTTTTTTCTTTGTTTTTGTTTTGGGCAGAATTCGAGACAAAGAATGTGGAGCAACAACTAAATTAATCAATTTGTTTTGTCCCATAAGCCTATGCCTAATATTATTAATGTAAAATCCGTCATATAACACGCACTTTTAACACAATTTACCGGTGCGCTTTATACACCGGGTATAAAAATGTGAGAATTTTAAAAATTAAGAAAAAGATACGAACATAAACAAACACTAAGCTACATAGATTTGTTTGTTGCGCATGCTGTTTATGTAAAAGAAATGACATCAGTAATGAACTCAAAGGGTTTCATAGTTCTAGAAGTATAATTTGTTTTTGCAAAAGACTTGGATAATACCTCGAATAAATGACTTAAAACCTTACAAGCCTTACACGTATTTCGGGCTCTTCGTAAAAAAATGGTTGCGCATTATACCGCGAATATACTTAAAAATACAGCTTGAAGGTCTAGAACAGAGGTTCCCAAACTTTTTCGTCTCATGGACCCTTTGCCATGTTTTTCGGTTTCAGGTAGACCCCTGCCAACCTAATATAACATTTTTCCAAATTTAAATGTCTCTTTGATGGTTGGTGCTACTACTTTCAAAAAATTAAATTTCTAACTGTAATGAAGCATAGCTCTGCGTTTAAAATTTAAGAAGCGCATGTTAATGAATTAAAGTGAAAATCAAACCAATACATTAAATAACTGCTACACAAAACAACTGAACAAATGCTTTTAAAGAGATTAATGAATCTGGTGTTTCAATGACAAATTTTCAACATTTAGTATCAATCTTGTCAGGTTTAACTCTAACTTTCCTTTTTTCGTAAGTGTCCCTTCTTTTTTCTTATAATTTCTGTTTTTTGTTTTTGAGATTGGCAAACTCCAGTGAAACTCCCTCTCACAAGGGAAAACTTTCTAATGATATTCCATACTTTTTGACAAATATCAGGTATGTCTTTTTAAAGCCAAAATTGCTGACATCCGTTTCTAAACTTTATTTTAAGATCTTTATTAGGACCTATTCTAATCAGTTCCTATTGTAATATGACACATTTTTTTTCAAAGTGACTATTTGAAATCATTGTCTACTGTTGTATTACTATAAGAAAACAATTTCAAACCTAGTTTCAAAATCTGAGAAAGGGCATTTAAATGTTAAACATAGGTTAAAATGTCCTGATAGACTGACAAATTGGTAAAATTCGCGACGTCCAATTTTATACTCCTTTAGCTTAATTTAGGTAAGAAATGCTGAAATACTTCTTGTATTAAAAAAATTTATGTTGTCACCTAGTGTGGTAGTCACCTTTTATGTTGTCAAACTAACCTCACTAACTTTATTTAATGTTAAATTGATAAAATCTGGTTCCCATTAGATCAAATTTTTTTAAAGATTAACGTCATGATCTGGTTTAATGAGAACCATTATCATAGACCACCATTTACACCTCATGGACCCCCAAATTATTTTTTCACTCGTGTGGACCCCTTGCAGGTCATCATAAACCCCTAGGGGTCTATATAGACCACTTTGGGAATCACTGGTCAAGAAGCACATACACTGGATTCTACTGTATATGGATATGGAATATTGTGATAAATATAAATGGAAATAGAAAGATTCTTAAACTTTGATATATGGACATTTGCAGAACCCAATAGACGAGACTTAAGAATATTTATTTTAATTTGCTCCTTTTCTGCTAATCCCCTTCAGGACCGGCGAAAGGAGAAAGAAGTATTTCCTCAGGCCCACGCGTTTTAAGAGCATACGATCGCACAGGACCGGGCGAATTTCCCTGCTAAGCCTAATTTCATTTAAAAATTCATGTAAAATCTTAAATGCAATCAAGTACGCTAAAATTTATAATTTACTATAATTAATAATATCTGTGAATGTACGGTAAAAACATTTCCGCGCTAAAAAAACAAATGCGAATTTTAAGCAAAGTGTTTTCATTTTGATAAAAAATAGTACTCTTTTTGCAATGATGATCAAAATAAAATAGACGCAAAGCTTATAAAATACTTTTTGGAAAATATCAAACAATAAATTTGACGCGGTTCTAACTGATATACATCTTTTAAATAACAGCTAATGTATAGTTTATTTTTTTAAAAAATTAAACTCTATAATGCTTTTGCACTTTAGTATCATGTTTTCTGTTCTTATAAGTGGCAATTTGAAATGTGAAAGCAAAAAAAAAAAAAAAAAATCGTTTGTTCTTACTGAATTAAAAATGAGTCACAGTAAGAAGAAAGATTCTTTTTTTCGTTAAAATGAGTCATCGCATTTGTTCGATGAAGATCTTTTTAAATGTCTTTTGAGTATTAAAATTATCCATGTAAATACGAGCCACAAATGAAATAAGTGTTGAAACTTTAATATGAATGAATGTCCGATGCCCAATAATCTAATAAGTTTTCCTTCTTTTTCCAACTTAATTAAAATATAAACAGAGAAATCCAGAGTGCAATAAATCTCAAACCCTTAAATACCCGATTCTCTCGAAAAATTTAAGCATGTGCAGTTGTTTACATTCATAAATATCCCCGATCTAATTAAAAAAAATTCAGTGCCAAAACCAGATATTAAAGTTTAAAGTTTTGTTAAACATTATTTGAAAAAAAAATGGACTTTAACCGCCAACTAGTATTTTGTAAAAATTAATATAGAAACGTTCCAAACTCTGATCACACCGGTGTGATCGCGGGCCTCAAAGAAGGGAAAGCGCAATCACATACAATAAACCGTCGTTTATCCGAATCAATTGGGACCGGACACCGTTCGGATACACGATTGTTTGGATACCCGAAAACCGAATGCGATCCACGCAACATATGGAACCGGACACTATTCGAATATTGAAAATCATCATAAGCCGGAAGCGTGCTTGAAGAAAAAGTAAAGTAGGTGCAAAATGTCGCAATTTTACCTTCATTGTGGGAAATAATCACTTATTTTTCGCTGTACCATTGTACACCTTCGTTTTTTCGCTGCAAGGTCTCTGATTCTTTTGAGCAGCAGTAGCTGAGCAGGACAGCACTCTGATTGTTGTTCGTACCACTCCATAGCTGTCTCTAACGCAGAAAAAGGCGGTATTTCATGGACCCTTGCTACTTTCGTTATTGTCTTCGTCTTCATCCGTTTAATCGTCGACAGAGTCGGATTCTTCTTGCACGGAAGTCGCAGTCTCGTCATCATTTAGCATTTGAAATCCAGTCTTTTTCATTGAATGCCCTCCAGGTTTCTACATCAACAAAACTCAACAAAAGAGCACGTATACACCCCTCACTTGGAAACAAACTGACCTAATATTCCGCACAGATGTTTACCAAATCACACAACTGAAATTCCCCAAATATCGCTAACTTTGGGTTTCCCCGTCACTTTTGGCCTCACGCGAAACAATTGTTGAGCATTGCACTTTTAGAAAACCGGTAGACCGGTATCACTTTTAGATATTTGACGCTCCGGATAATAAACGTTCGGATAAACGACGTTCTACTGTATGTGATACTATCTGGAGGGAGAAACGCGTAATCACATGTATGCGATAATGGTCCTGAACGGGTTAACCATGCCGAAACAGAACTGAAACAATTTATAATTTACAAAAAATGTAATAAATTGCATTACGGAGCCATAACAAGATGAGCTCAATGAATTGATTTAAATCGGCTAATATACCTAAAACAGCAATCTCCGATGAAAATATAATTTACCACACGAATATGAACGGTAATACAAGCGACATATTTATGTATACCATCAATACTTTACAGACGAGAAACATAAATAAATGTTATAGGTAACAAATTTCAGACTAATAAGTACTTTAATTTTTATAGAACAGGATAATTTTGAAGAAAATACACAAAACCAAGTCATAAACTATTCTCTAACAAGTACTTTTGAATATTTGCCAACTAAAATGAATATTTTTACCAATATTACGAAACGCGCAGTAAAATACTCCAGTGCACATTTCTACAAAATGGTGAGAATGCAGATCGAATATTTTCTTTAAATGTAATACACTCTTAGGACCATTTCTTCAACTTGTTTAAAATACATGACATAAATATTTATACTCTTAAAGAGACTCGCTTTGAATTCAGGAGTGATTATAGAGACGTTGGTCTTGTGAATATCACAATACATTAACATGCTACAACATACGCTTTTGTAAATTGAAAATCCAAGCGCACATAAACCATCTTGTTCTGTGTCATCTAAAGTGAAATTTACGACTTATTATGAATACTCTTTTCTCCGGAAGTGCGAGTCATAATGGAATATCCGCTTTCCAGAACCTTCTGGTGTGATGCCACACAAATTTAAAAGAACAATGGAATTTTATGCTCTCGAAATAAAAACAGAAAATAATTTTATTTTGTTTGCAAAATTGAAAAGTGCTTAGCATTTAAATGCCGAAAAAATACACCTGTATTTAAAATAATCTAATCTAGACACAATAGTTGAATTTTTTTATTTTATTTAATAGACGTAAAAGAATTATTTGGACGGCAATAAAAATTGATACAGGATATACGCAACAATACCTAATTAATAATAAATCATGTTTAAAATACAATTTCGGCTGATTAAATTAACAACAAAACTTAAATGAAATTTCTTTTGGAAAACAACTTTTTCTATTAGTAAATACAGTATTTATTTATTGAATCAACACACGTTACATTTTAAAACATTTCAAGCAAACATTTGATTCTCAGATTAGCGATATTAAATATAAACAAAATAATGAGGGACATTTTTTTTTCAAAATAAACATTTCCTTTCTAGATTATTCTCAGCAATAAAATTTCATATCATAACACGTTAGTTATTATGAGGCAAATTCTTTTTATGCATTGATAAAGAGTTAATTTTTTAAAAAGAGTGTCCAATTTAATATTTATAATTCGTTTTCAGTAAATTATTTTATTTTACATTAAAATTCTTTAATTTATCAAAAATGAATTACTTGACTCGTAATTAAATAGGATTAACAATAAAAAAATCTGCAAAAGTGAAATTTCATGAAACGCTGCTTTAAATCAATACAAGTTGCACAATCTTCTTTGAGATAAGAAGGAATATAAATAC
This sequence comes from Trichonephila clavata, assembly GCA_019973975.1. Lineage (NCBI taxonomy): Eukaryota > Metazoa > Arthropoda > Arachnida > Araneae > Nephilidae > Trichonephila > Trichonephila clavata. Next base: position 2,911 of record BMAO01033634.1, on the reverse strand, counting down.
GCATGAGAAATATTTTTAAATTTAAAACAATGAATTATTATAGGTTTAATTTTAATTAAGGATTTCATTCACTTACATTTCATTCGAAATTAGTTTATTTAAAATTACATTTTCCATTACAGAGCGAGATTTTTAACTCGATTACACTTAAGAATTATTTTTATATTGTCTTGTGAAATTTATGCTTTATAAATATTTTAAATAAGTTTATTTATTCAATAAATTAATTTAAATTTTCTCTGGTATACATTCTTAAGCCAAGGCCTACAGAATCTGTAGAAGTGTGTCTCTTGCAAAAGAATTGAAGTAACAATTAAAAAAATATTAAAAATGGATATTGGATACAGTAGAATTAACTCTAATAGCGAACACTGAAATTTGATCTACAATTATATTTTGAGTAATGAAATAAACTATGCACACTGTTTTAAACCCTTTTACTACGTTGAGATGCTTTGTATTTTCTCACATCTATATATACGTTGTACATTTAATAATATCTCCACGAACATAAAATAAAGAATACTTTATCGCTCTGACTTGAATTTTCGAGGCATCTTTAAATAATATACATTTCCGAGCCCAATAATGCAATATTCGAAATAACGGATAATTAACAACCATAATGAATTGACCCTATAATGAATTGAGAACAGTAATACATAACAGCAAATCAACAGCCATTTTATGTTATTCATTTTTAAAAATGTTGTACTTGTTAATATTCTAATTTGTATTTTTGCTGATAATTCTATAAAAAACTTTTATTTATGTAAAGCATGAAACTATTTATAATTTTTCAAACGAAAAATTAATCGTAAGTATGAATAAAAAAATTAAGTTGACGTTTTGAAAAAGTAGCAGATTAATAAAATTTATAATTTGAGAGATCTCAACAAATATTCTTATTATAAAAATAGTTTTAATAGATTTAAATTTTTAAGAAAAGTGTGGTAGAAAATCGTATATTTAATATAGAAATATAAATTATTCTCCCATATTAATTCTTCTATTTCAGTTTCCGTTTTTGAGTATGATGACTTTTAATATCTCAAATTCTTTTTACAAGAAAGTTATGAGAGAAAAAATGGTTAAGTCTTAGAACCAAGAATATATTACAGTGAAGTTCGCTTAACGCGGAAACGCTTGAAACTAAGTATCGGCTAACACAAAATAATACAACGATCCGGACAAACTATTATGTATTTTCATGCTTTTTCTCTTAACATAAAACGAAAATCGCTTAACACGAAAAGGTTTTCTTTCTAGAATTTGCAAAATATGGAAAACCCAGCCGCGCAATCGAGATTAAAGTGGGTGTGTGAAATGAAAGGGAGGTGGTTTCACAAGTTTCGTAGAAAGGAGGCTAATTTGGATTCGAAATACCCTCGGAATAGCCTTTAACATGACCCTATTTTGCGTAACTAAGCTACTTTCACCCTCCTCCCCTAGAAACGCCACACAAAAAAGTCTCATAAGCTGGCTTTGGAATTTGGCAATGAATAATACATCGCACTGTGAGTAAAAATCAGTGAGTTTGGCCTACGTTTCCTCTTTTTTAGAATAATTTTTTAACGAGCACAATAACAAAGATCTCAGGGAGAAAACAAACCGCTATTTCACTTAAAATGAAGATGGAGCTTCTTAATACTATTGATAAAAAAAAAAAGATGAAAGCGTCAATCTGCAAAGATGGTCTTGATAAATTTTGTTTTTTATTTCATTAAGTTCTAGTAAATGTTTTTGTTTCGTTGATTTTTATTAAATACACGCATATATGCATATTTATGTATATAAAATCCATGTTGAATATATGTTTTGTTCGCAATATCCTTTAACACGAAAAAATATTTCAAACCAATCCGCTTCATGTTAAACGATTTTCAATGTAGTTCAAATAAAGGAAAGCTTAACCAAGGATTTTTCCCCTTCCATTAGTATGAGACTCTCATGCATCATTATTTTACGAATTACAAAATAACCCAATTTCTCACTGGAAACGGTAAATTTAAATGTTATTTGAACATATTTTATTTCGTTATGTCATCTTTCTGCAATGTAGTGTTGGCTGTGAGTAAAATGTTGGACATGTGCTCTATCTATATTCTGCGTTTGTTAATGAAAGAAAAGTCGCTCTTAAAGGCATTCATATTTCCAGGTTTTCAAGAACTTGTTTCTATCAGAAAAGGGTTTTGATTTGTAAATAATTGTAATTTCTCATAACTTTTAAAAGTTCTTTTTTTTTAATTCCTTTTGTAATGTGTTTCATATTTCCTTCTGTATACCTAGTGTGATATTTTGTGGTAGACGGGGAATTATAAATGTTCCCTATAAAAGAAATACTAAGACTCAAGCTTTTGCATGAAAAGAGTAATAGATTAAAGCTTTTGCATTATTGACATATTAATAAAATTCGATTCATAATATATTGGTAAACAAGACATATATTAACAATGTTTGAGCTATTAAATAAATGTAAGATTAAAAGTTATTTAATACGGAATATTGCTTACATACTAATTTAAGTCTGTTATGCTAAATGACAACATAAAAGTATTATAAATTAAGCAGAAAATTTGGCGAAAAATTATAATTATCGATATATAAATAATATAAAAATATAATTATAGATATAATAAAAAATATAATTATAGGTATGATATAATTTAACATAAAAGTTCACAACTAACTTGAGCCTATCTATGACAAATACATGCCAAATTAATGCATTCTTCAATTCGAATAATGATTTTGTTTAAACACCTCTTCTAAACATCGAGCTCGATTTATTTTATTGAAATTAGGCTTAAGTAAAGAATGGCATCGACGGAATGTCGACGAAATTACGTTTCATCAAATTCGCACTACTTAAATCTACACGTAATGATGCTATTACCCATCCATGTTACTT
>BMAO01033633.1:0-87672 GCA_019973975.1 Trichonephila clavata | reverse complement strand
AAATGTTCACCTAAATAAGTAATTTGCATGCTTTTAAGTATTTCATATATTTTAGAAGAATTTCTCACTTATACTAAAATAAATTATAGTTTTAAAAAAGCTTAAAAACACCCTTTTAAAGTTAATCGAACTAAGATGTAACTTAATCTTTTATTCGCCAAATCTGGAAATGGGGCCTGAAATTAGTCGCCAGGTACGAGATGGAATCTGAAAATGGAAAATCGTTAATGCTGATGCTACTGATCAGCACAATGGAGCAAAATTATTAAATTATAGTATTGCCATCGGTTCTGGACAAGTGAGCAAAATTCTGAAATAATCTGACCTTTTTAAGTGGGTAAAAATTTAATTCAAAGATTACGTTAAGTACAAATGAAGCTTATAAAAGAGAATATAATGTCTGAATATATATGCACACACTATTTGTGTCAGACAGACATTTGGAACAGAAATATATATCAAATTTTTTATAGGTTATCTTTTCATTTTCATTCACTCTTAACCAACAAACTGCACACTGTTTTGCCGATCCCTGTTTCTCATCGAAAATTTTCAAGAATCTAAATTCCTGCCTTCGAAGAATAATTCCCGCCTTAATCACAAAGAAAAGCTCGGAGAGAAGAAGCATGTCGGTACCATGAACAAACTGCATCTCTGAAAAGCAGTAGCACTAATAATATCACTATAAGAATTAAATACAAGTGCAAATCAAAGATAAAAAGAAAACAATATCAGTTCATATACAACATACCGGTGAATTGGTTGTGGTCAATTTTTGGTAGCCCGTATGTTGTACGCGCAAACTGGTTAAGGGGTTAAAAATTAATTTAAATAGATATTAATAATTAGTTTAATAAATAAGAGGTTTTGGAAATATAAAAAGAGAGATCTCAAGAAATTGAGACTGAGAACTTAATAAACATAGTGAAAAATATGTTAAATATATTTAAAGCAAGATATTATTTTAAAATATCAGATTCAATTAAAAATGAAAATTGAAGATCATTATTGAGAATTCATAATACTGAATACCTTAAATAAATTCCGATTTGTTAGGAAAAACACTAAACCATATTAAAAATTTATGAAACTTTCCATCATATTTTTTTTTAAAATTGCAATTATATTTCTCGCTATTACTGCTCAATTGATAAATATTTGTTATATTTATCTAGAAATAATTTCATTTATCCTCTCATTCACTTTGATTTATAAAGAAAACTATCATTTATCTCAAAATCTTCAGTTCCACAGTTCCAGAGATAACAAGGAAATGAAATCATTAAATGATGGATCGTCGATGTTGCCACTTTCAGGAAGAAAAGTATTAAACATATATCCATTTTTTACCCTTTTCTATTTCATAAATCATGAATATCTTACGAATGATTTATGATGGGGTCAAAATATAGCTTTTCTTGACATTTTTCGGTAATAATATTGTCAAGAAAAAGAATAAAGTTAAAATTTAATATGACATTTTCAAATCAGACAAAAATGAAACAAGGAATTTTGATAGGATTACGCATAAAGTCATGAATAAATAATGATATATGAAAATCAAAATTATGAAATTTCGATTAAAATGTAGTGAATATTGTAGGATAACATCAATATTCGAAAACGAATTACTTTTTAGTCGAGAACATAGTATCATACTTTCAACCTACTTCTTGTAAAATGCAATCTACGTCCTAAATTACGATGCTTGTAATCTACTTTTAGTGAAATATGTTACGTTTTTAGATCCCTATTTTAAGGCTGTAAGCACACCGCTACCATATAAAAACTTGCTAAAAATCATTTTCAGAAAATGTTAGAAAAATATTAAAATACTTGAATTTTTACTTCTTAAGTAACGTTTGACGAGTAAGGGAGTGAGAGAGTGTATGGTTAAATGGCGCAAGAGCCAAACCTAACTAAGCTGCGCTAAACACTAGTTAAAATGGTAAAAGTATAAAACAGCTAAAAATGTCGATAAGAACAGTTTTCACAGTAAATTGTAAAATGGTATGTACAAAAGAATTTTATGTAAAATTAAACAGATCTTGAGGGGAGGGTTCCCAACCCTCAAGTCCATTAAATATGATTGTGAGAAAAATCACTTGCGGTTCCTGGTCGGCGAATTTGTGAAATAAAATTACTTTTAATCAGTTCTTATTTTTAAATAAAACTCGCCCAAATCTACACAAGAAAAGTGCATGTTTCATTGTTTTCAAAAATTGAATAGATGCATATGAACGTCACACTACAAAGCTTGACGAGGGATAATGGTGAAGGACCTCATAATTTTGGACCGCGGAGTGAAGAGGACGACACTTGAGCTGGCACCCTTCTCTTAACTTCTCACCCCACGATGAAGACTGAACCCATGGCAAATTTAACATATATCAGCCCCCCTACACGGTATGAATACAGTAGCACTAGGGCTTGAACTCATCAAGACACCGGCCACGAGTTCATGTTCCATAACCAATCGATTATAACGCGACAACTTTGAAAATTGAAGAGAAAAAACTGCACAAAGTACTTTGATATAGAAGTGATAACTTCAAGAAATTTTATATTTTTACATAACAAAGTAGATAATTCTTTCTGGGTATTTTAGTGAAAACGAAGAGTACAACAAATACTATTTAAGTGTTTGATCAATTTTTCTTGTAAAAGATTCCTGTTTGCATCTGAATTTTTTACGAATTAATCTAAAATAATATTATAGATTATTTCACACACACACCACAATATTTTAATAGTGCTTTTATTCTAATTAAATACAAATTCTTACTTGCAACCCTATGTATTAAAATATACATGAGTATCAATAAAACCGAACGATATTAACACAATCTACTAAAACTTATTGCTATGCAATTTAATGATGTATAATGTATTGTTCACATTAGTACACTTCACAACGTAGAAAATTCACCAAACACACAATGTGAAAATTTGGCCCTATAAATAATTAAATAAATTTCGAGTAGTACGCAGCAAATTATATGAAATGCAAGTTGATATCCTGGTTGTGATGACGGGGTGGGGGTAAAAGATAAGTAAATGAATAGCTATACTTTCTATCCATAAGGGAACATAGAACTTAGAGAAGTTCTATGTTTCATAAGCCAGCACGATGGCATCCAAGGCAGTTCTAGAAATCAAACAACAGGGTCAAATTCTCGGCTTATATACAGTTTTGTGTGTGTGTTGGTCTTACCATAATATCACTCCTGAAACACACGTGAATACATCCACGGTGCATATAATTTGGACCAGATTAGTTGAAGAACGAAACGTCAAGAGTGATTAGGTTCACCTAGATGTATAATAGAACGGATGGATTGATGCAAAATTACTGAATTTAATAAAGTGAAATTTTTAATTAAAATACTTTAAAGTACTACTTTAAAGAATAAAAAGCAAATAGTTCTCGATAGAAAGCATTGTTCATGTTCCTGGAAGTATGATGACCCAAAAAGATGTAGCAAGAGGACAATTATGGAGGAATATTAATATGGGTATTATCACCCTTGAAGCAATGCTATTCTAACAAAGAGCTATATTATCGTTTACGAAGCTTTTTTCAAGATCTTGGAATAACAGATCGCACTCTCCTGTCGAAGCTCTTCTTAGCTTCGAAAGTACTTTGAAAGAGATCTGGCGAGGTTCATATACTGTGCCAAGAGAATCCCAGGGATGCTCTAAGGGATTCAGGTCTAGAGATCAGGTTGGTCATCATATCCTTTGAATATCATTTCATTTGAAGTATTCACCGAACAGCCGATTAGTTATAAATCAGTTTTTTAAATGGTATTTTTGACGACAAAAAATGAATAGATAAAAAAACCTAATGAATTAAATTTCGGGCAAAAACGTTAAATTTATGCTAAAAATAAAAAATTTTTGTTAGAACTCTAACACTTGATTTTAATATTTAATTTAAACTCTTTCAATTTAGTATGATTACACTATGTATTGAATGATCTAGCCTTAGAGGGATTACAATTACTTACTGTTGCCTTCAAATTCAAAAGAGCTTACATTCTCACTTCTAAACTTTCATCTAATACTATTTGGTTAAATGTCGCAAATCATTACGAATTCAGGAATTCTTAATTATATATATACCTAGCCTGTGACGTTTGGCAATGTAAACAACCGTACGAAAACTTGACAGGAAATACCTAAACAACGAAACTATTTCAACATAACAGTCAAAGGGACGGAAGTTAAACGTTTACGTACGGCTAAGTTCAAACAGCCCAACCACTCAGTAACGTTGACAAATACCGTTCCTCCGTATCTGGATGTCGTATTAATCAATCGTCATCGAAAGCCCTCGAGGCTAAACATCGAGAAAATGAGAATAAAACTGCTTTTCTCCTTAACAAGTTGATTTCTCATTTCTCATCGTAGATCTAATCGATAATTCTCTCGAACTTTGTGTGGGAGGGTAAGCAGCCTGAATGCCGCTCCATTTCTGGAAGAAAATAAGAAGTCCGCTACCTTAGCTGACAAAATAGTTAAGGAGAATTGGAATTTATTTAGAATTGTGCTCATTAGTGAATTTAATGCCCCAATGCCAAATGGTAAAAATGATGGAAGATTCTAAATTCTGCTTAATGACTGGGTATTAATTTTATCATTCATTGGTGGCTTTTGTGCGACTAAGCAATTAGATAGTTTGGAAAAATAGAAACTTTCAAACGAAAAGTAAAATGTTTAATGAGGATTATTTTTGAGTTTAATTGAACTCAATAACAGATTGTTTCTTCATATTATCCTAAGTTTTTTAAATATTTATCCTGTTTTTTTTAAAATATTTATAGAAAAAAAGATAACAAATCAAAGACGTTCTAAGCGGTCTTTAATTTTTTACTGCCTTTATATATATATATTGATTATAAAATTAATCTCAGAATGAATAAGTTATGTCCAGGATAAGCAGTCGGAAAACATTACCCTTCAAAAAATTGCCCATTTATTTACTCAGGAAACCAGTTAAAGTTCAAAAACTAAAATAAATAATTATATATATATAATCTTACTAACTAAAAATAATAATTTAATTTATCATTTATATGGGATAATTACGTATATGTTGTGAAAAAAAATATATTATATACCATTTCCAGTATATTTCCTGAAACTGAATTAATATTTTCAAGTATGTATTAAGTTTATTTGTATACTACAAATACATACTGTATTTGAGTTTATAAGTAAACAGAATTCTTCAATCACTCCAATTGTAATGATTACTAGGTAATAGTTGCGCGTTTTACTCTTAACATTTCACGTGTTTTTCGCCGGAGTACAATATAGGTCTTATTCTCACAATATATGCTAGTATCGTGTTTTATGGGCAATTTAAATTACGAATTAATTTAGATGTGAGTTTATACAATTTTAGCTTCCGAAGAATTTAATTTCAATTTCTTTAGGTGGTTTAAAATCTGCCAAAATGATGTTTTTTTTCTTTGAAAAATTGTATTTTCTTCAAATTTTATCAACATACAAATGTTATGCTGCAGACAAGTATATAGTGCGTTTTAAAAACATTTCAAAAACTGATCCATTAAAAAAAGGCACTTAAGTTCTATAAACTGAAAATTTATAATTTTTTTTTCAGTTTCAGAACAGCGAATACTTAAATTTTTTTTTTAAAAAAACCGTATGATTTTATTTATACTCAGACAATTCAGAACAATAATGGCAACAAAAATTCTATGAAACTTTAACGATTCGGTTGCAATTTCGAGCTACTGCAGAAGATACTAGAAAATGAAAGTAGACAATTTATTTATCGCATTTAAATGCATTTTTGATGAAACGTTTGAAATGCAAAAACGGAATTTATAGTAATCTAATTCATAGAATGACGTTGTAAGTAGCATACCCTGTGAATTTAGAATTCCACCGTAGATAATGATACAGATTTAGTTTGATTTAACTTTTAAATAAGATGTGTCAGACAACTTTAGAGCTACAGAAGAATGATGACACAAAAGCCATCGTAATCTTAAATCATGGTTTAGAAACTAGAATATAATAGACTGTCAAATTTGATCTCAGGTGTAGTAATCTCAATTGTACTGAACAATGGTAGTTGATATTATTACAATTCAATAGTAGAGCTTAATAATATATTCTAAAATAACACTAAGTTGGAAATTTCTGATAAGACTTTGAAATTTTGAAACACAGTCAAAAGCAACAAGGAAGAAGCTTGAACTTCTACTTCATTCTTTTAACCTCCCTGTCCCAAATGATACTGTTTGGTAAGAATTTATGTTTCACTCAAATACTTCCAAACCTGGATAATATTACTAGGTCTGTTAAAGAAAGTATCCGACCTTGAATTTTCCCGCGTACAGTAGAGTTTCTAAAATGGACCCGTTGTGCACAGTGGGAGGTGACAACTTAATGTATATCCTTGAATTTTTCCCCCCTTCACTCTAGTGTACCAGTCATTTCCTGTATGCAATCGAGAGGTGCTGTTATACGTATTCGTTGGAGTTCGCTTATTTCTCTAAAGATGACTGAACACACTTGAGCAGAAGCATTGCATTAAATTCTTTTGTCGAAAGTTTGTTTTTTTTCTTAAAAAAGCGATTCGTAGGATTCAGCAATTGCTTGGAGATGATTTTATGGGGAGTCACACAAATTAAGGATGAATTAAACTAATTAAAAATGGTCGCAAGTCGGAAAAGAGTGACCAGAGTTCTGGGAGACCACAAACCTCTCGAAATGCAGCTGTTGTTGAAAAGATGGAAAAATTCATAATGAAATATAGTAGTTTAATCTTAGGAGAGACTGCTGAATGGAGATCAGTACACAGGTTTCTACATCTAATTTTGTAAGCTCATGCACACATTGGCTGCGAAAATTTGTTTCCAAGCTTTTGTCGGTGGAACAAAAACTCCGCCCTGCAGTTGCATAAAACCTACTGGACACTAACAAAACTGAACCTAGCTTCTTGCGACTTCTGGCTATACCAGAAAATGAAAATGCCACTGAAAGGATCCCGTTTTCAGAGTAAAGATGAGATAGAGAAGAACACAACGGCTGAGTTAAACGCCATTTCAAAAGAAGTCTTCCAGAAGTGTTTTCGGCAATAGAAGGAATGCTGGGCTAAGTGTGTAAAGGCGCAAGGGCCTATTTTGAATTCAATTAGGATCCTAATCCCGCAAAGTAATCAAGATATTTTTTCTTGCCAAAGGTCGGATACTTTTTCAACAGACTTAGTATAGCCCAGGAGCCTTTGTTTACCCTATTGGCTCGTTCAGTCTTGGGGTGATGAGGGAAGAACACATTAAGGCTCTTGTTTCAAAGCACTTCGATTAATATCGCAAAGCAAAATCCCGATTCGGAACAAACTTTAGAGACATGTTAGGTAAATAACTCTATCCCAATATATTTAAACGAATTTATATGGTTAAAACACACATGTATACATATCATACTGCTTAGTGAACGATAATGAAATATTTTATATATTAGTTATTTTTATATTAAAAATAAAACTACATATTCAACAGCTTAGTAATATAGTATAAGTAAGGAGGTGTAGAATTTATTTTATATAAGAAACAGATTGAATAAATAATATAATAAATATTTTGTCTAAAAATTTTGATAAATGTAAATACAACATCTATTACTAAACCTTTATACATTCTTAAAGAAAATGCTGAATTAACGTTCTATTCTTTGATGTAGATGAACACAGCCTGAAGGCCTCTTTTCTACAGCCATTTTGAATTTGTGACTGTACTGTTAATTATGCGAAATTTCTACGTTCCCCTTCGAATCTAGACTAATTCATCAATTAGAATGCCTTAGCATGCATCCGTAAAAGCGAAAAAATAATGAAGGTTTTTCTAGAATTATATTTTTGATCCGATTTCGAACTGTTTATGTCTGTTGTAATATTTTATATATATGTTCTCAAAACTTTAAGAAATATCTAGAAATACTTTCGGAAATCGGAGGGGAAAAACGCAATTTTCGTTCCCCTCTCAATGAACAGAAGGAAAATATCATTCGTACTTTTTTTTTTCGGATGCAAGTTATTGCATTCAAATTGGTACATTAGACTTGGTTTATAAATATAAAATTCCAATATTAACATTATATGCAGGAATTCAAAATGATCCATAGACGAAAGACTTAAGGAAATCGGTACGTGCTGAATTCAGTCTAATTTCAAATTTCTTACGTGATGGAATGTAGAAATTATGAAACATTTACTAGTTGTTTCTTTCTGTGTCTAACTCTTTCTTTCTAATGGGGCTGCACATTGGTATATTTAATCCTTGCAGAACTACTACATTCCCCAGGAGCTGGTATCATTTTTAGAGCGGCACCATATTTGCGATACCAATTACTGTAAGTAATTAGTACTGACACCCAGTTTCCTCCCCAGATGGAGGTACCTGAGCTTTGACGATGCGAACCTGTACTAGGATTTAATTTATCCGAGACCACCCAAGAAAAACAAACACTCCAGGGATCTTTTACATGATGTATAAACATAAGACATGGCCGCTTTTGATTTTCTGCATCATGAATATCCACCAACTTGGGCTGGGATCGAACCCACAACATTGGGTGTAGGAGAACAGTGACAAACCAACCACACCTACCAGCAGGCAGAAATTATGAATTATAAAAATTATGGTCTTAAAATTAATTTAAACCAGTTAACATGTGTGCAACTATAAGTTAAACGATTAAGATAAGTCTTAAACTACATTTAGTTCAAACATATTTTAAAGAGAAAGTCATACCTGTTTGTAGCAATTTACAGTAGAAAAGTAGGAATAGATGAACAGCTAATAATAAAAGTTCCCCTATAGTTAAGCACATTTTATTACCATATTAAAAAGAGTTAAAGATATTCCATGTAATACATGAAGCTTTCTTTTACACAACCTAACAACCTAGTAAAAGACAGGGGAAAAAGTACTTGAAAAGCATTTTTATAGAAATGAACAAATAATTGACAAGCAGTTTAAGATTTTAAATCAATTAAAATTTTCAAATTTGTGTTCAAAGTTTTAAGAAAATTATTAAAATTAGCCTATATATATATACACTCATGTCCATAAATTAAGGATAATTCAGAATCACACAGAAATTGAACTCTAAAATAAAAATTTCACCTGTAGAATTATCACACACATCTTGAAGAAAAATATGCAAATTACAGGAAACCACCAGATGGCGCAGATAGTACGTCACAATGACAAGAGTATTAAAGAGGAGTATATAAGGAATGGTGGCAAAGAAGTAAAATAGTTCACAAGGGGTTTAAAAGCCTTTCAGTGCAATAACCACATAGTTATGGCACAAAGGAAGCATTTGGATGATTTTTTTAAGTGGTAGAATTATCGGACGACTGGAATGTGGACGTACCCAGCTAGAAGTATCCGAGGAACTTGGAATCGCCCAGAGTGTCATCTCCAGGCTTTGGCAACGATTCCAAGATGATGGTAATGTGAGTAGATATTACAGCACAGGTCTCCCCCGAGTTACAACGCCGAATGAGGACCGGTATTTGGCAGTTACTGCCAAAAGAAACAGACGGATCACAGCATCAGACCTATCTCGTCAGCTCTCTTCAGCTACGGTACGACAGTTTCAAGGCAGACCGTGTACAGACGCTTAGGGCACATTGGTCTATATGCTCGTAGGCCTGTCAGATGTGTTCCCCTTACCGCAACTCACTGTCGCCTGCGATTAACCTGGAGTAGAGAGCATACATTGTGGACACCGCAACAGTGGTCTTGTGTGATGTTTTCCGACGAGTCTAGGTTTGGTTTGCTAGTCTGATTCTCGCCGGACTTTCATATGGAGAGCGCCAGGTACCCATTACACCAAGAGAACACCATTAAACGACACCGTTACGGTGGTGCAGGATAGCTCGATTGGGGAGGAATTGTTCTTGGTTCCAGAACTGACCTGCATGTTCAGAGTGTAACGATGACAGGCCACATCTATCGGGATGTCATTCTGGAACAACATGTACGTTTGTTTCGGGGCGCCATGGGTGCTGAATTTCTGTTTATGGATGACAACACCCGTCCTCACCGTGCAAACATTGTAGACGAATGCCTTCAATCGGAGGATATCACCCGTATGGATTAGCCAGCATACTCACCGGACTTGAATCCAATAGAGCATGTGTGGGATATGCTTGGCCGACGAATTGCAGCCCGTCAACCCCCTCCCACCTTTCTACCGGAACTTCGCAGGGCATTGCTTGATGAGTGGGTTAATATTCCCCAAGATCAGATTGATAATTTGATACTCAGCATGCGTAGGCGTTGTAAGGCCTGTATTGCATCTTTCGGGAGACATACTCCCGAACATTAACCATCATACTAACCATGTTATACTGTTTTTTGTAAATTGGTTCTTTTTTTGAAATTTGCTCCAGGGAGTAAAAATCGCAATTTTTATTAATTATGTCAAACATATAGTATCTTTTTGGCTCTTTACCTTTTGTTTAATAAATAGAATTTACAAATAAGTCAAATTTATTTTGCTTCTGTCTCTTTATTTTCCTGAACTTCATTATCCTTAATTTATGGACATGAGTGTATATATATGTATATATAAGTAGTTATATCTTAGGTTTATAACTATTTTGTGTATATTTTTGAATTATACATATATAACACAAATCTTCTACAAATTAATTGTTTTTTATAAAATGTTCATTGCTTCAAAGTCGTTTACTAAAAAAATATTTAACTTTTTTCGAATTAATATCGGAATTTTGACAAAGCTTGGACACAAAGAATTATTTTAAGTAATGGATTTTACCATTACAAAGATCTCAAAAGATTGAATAGTATTTATAATATATTAAACTAATAACCATGTATTAGTGAATTATAAAGCCACAAGGAAATGAGTGTATTTCTGAAGAAAAAAGTGATAATTAAAGTTTAAGCGTGTATTTACACAAATCAGTCGAGGAACACAATTCTGCACAAATTGTCTTAAATTTCATTAAAATCTATTCAATTCACTAAAAGCTAAATAATATGTCCATTAAGAAATTATAAGATCACTTGAGAAAATTAGTAAATTATATATCACATCATAATCATAAAACGTATTCATCGGTATTCGTGAAAGCATTACCTCATCAGCAAGGTTGTAATGTACTATACACGATTTGTTTAGAAATGCATAGGGCAAAAAGTTTCGGGAATATGAAACATTTCATTTTATATGGATGTTGGTAAAACTAAAAAAAGTAGCAAGATTAATAAAACATTATTATACTACCATTTACAGTACTTTAACTAGAAATTTTAATTTCAATCAAAATTTAAGAGATTTGAAAGAAAAGGATTTTTTGACCACGCGGGATAATCGACGAATGTTTCGACTATGACTAAGAAAGATGTTTTGACGTAGAAAATGTAAAATGGAAAAAAAACATTTCAGCAAAAAAAAAAAAAAAAACTTTGTATGTTGGAATTTGGAAGAGACTTAAATCAAACACTAACAATAAGGCAAATTATGAGAAAAGAGGGGGGAGGGAATTTTTGAAAACTCATAGAGTGGAAAGTTTGAAAATGTCACAAGGTTCCGATGAATGACCTGAAGGTTCCAATGGCTATAAAAACTATTAGAATGATTTGAAGTAGTAAACGAAAGAGCGACTCAGTCGACAAATAGGTGTATTAATTGTGGTTTGGGAAGCCTTAAAGTCTTGATTAATTATGCAATTTAAATCGCATTTCTGAACGTATGTGAACTCTGCATAATATCAGATTACGTCTACATAATCAGGTGATAACCCCTCCCCCCTCCCCGTTTGCACCTTTATCAACTAACTCTGAATATATCGGTGAAACAATACTTCTCGCTCTACATCTAAATCCACACAGAAGCGATCCAAAAATAGGTGAGTTATGTTTTTTGGCAATGTAAAGAAGCTTATTGAAAACCATTGAGATATATCATTTGAGATTTATGATATTGTTATAATAAAGAGTTTGCGCTACTATTTGATTTTTTCTGCCAATGGACTGTGGAAGTAGGCATTGTAACAAAATTGCACAATATTTCTGAAATTAACCACTATGTCATTTTAATGGAAACAACGTGTATATTATCTTGAAAAAAAATGGGAGGGAGAGGGAATTTTCTAAAAATGCTCACACATTTTAGATAAGAGTTCTTTTTTTGTTTTAACAGTGTATTTTTCATAATTTTATATATCTTAGTTAACTCAGACCCCTTTATCGGAATTCTAAAAGTTAATGAAACCTGAACTGAACTTAGTGGCGCAACACCCTACGAGAGCGAAGGCCTGCTGTGCCTATCTCAGCTTTTGTGATCCTAGGCATTGGGGTGAAGGTGCAGATGTTTCGGTCAAGTGGTCAGTTTGACATGAAACCCCCAGTGTTCAGTTCCCAAGCAAGCTTGGTACTCATTTTATCGACCCATTGAAGGGATGAAAGTCTGAGTCGACCTTACCCAGCCCGGGATTTGAGCTCCGTTCCTGTGGGATACACTACCACTTAACCACTGGGCTTCACGCAATTGAAACCTAATTACAATAGATATATTACAATAATATACTTCATAAGTTAAAACTTAAATTATAACTTTTATTTACTTCAAAATTCTAAAATAAAAGAACAAAGAAAATACATTATTGTTGTATGATGAATGGGAGAGATTTTGATTGAATTTCTTAAATAACTTACACTTTCGAAAACTTAAGTAATTGAAGATAAGTGTAAAATATTTTCGAATATGAATTCTCAGTTTAAATTTTGTGTGTGTGGTTTCCGTTATAGTTAATAAGCAAACTTATTTCTTTTAGTGAAATAAAATTAATTATTTTGCGGAATCCCGCAATTCTCTTTTTAAAACATTTTAATCATTTTTACTTTGTATCGAATAGTTACAAAAACATTTTATTTCAAATTTTATATTTAAATATATTTGACAAATATTTAAAAGTTACTTTTACGAAGAAATGCTGTAAATTTAAGAAATTAATCTTTAAACAAATTTTTTTTCAGAAAAAAATTACCAAAATAAAAATAGTTTTCGGCTATATTCAACACATGCAGATATTGAGCATCTCCCACACAGCGAGACATTTAACTATAATTAAGCAACACACATTAAATTAAAGGTAGAAAAACGCTCCTCTCTCACCCACGCAAACATATTTTGCAGCTGGAAAATATTTTGATTTTTCCCCTCATATTAGTTAAGCTTTTATCATAATCAAGAAGCTAAAAATGTTTATCTTTTTATAACAAAATAAATTTTTTGAATTACAGAGTTCACTTTTAACTATACTTAGGAATTTTTACAAACATATTTTTATAAATCAGTTTTAAAAATAAATAGAAATGAAAACGAATTCATTAAAGTGAAATTTTAAAAAAAAGCATATTTTACGTCTTCCTAAAGCTGATTCGTTATAATTCTAAATCCCTCTACACTAAGAAAAAGTAAAGAAAATCGATTTTTTTACTAAGTCAAATATTTATCTACATATTAAAAATATCCTTCCATATCCTCTAATAAGCAACATGTTACCACCTCCGCATATTTTTATTAAAAACTTTATCATCCAACCCGTCTTATAATGGGAACTATTTTTTTTTATCCTCACAGAGAAGAAACTGAAACCCATCCGCTGAAAATTATTACCAACTTTTATCTAACGTGAAATAACCCAGAAGAAAAAGGAGGCAGTGAAAAAAGAAGCAGCCACTCTTAATAGAAAAGATGTTGAAGCATTAACGAAGATGGAGAAATGGAGATTAGTTAAGGTTGTGGCAAAAACATCGCCAAAGAAAGATGGCGCGATTACTTGGCGGATTATGTTAGGGTAGCGGTGCGTCAACAACTAATCAACTCTGTTTTTTTCTTTTCTTCAGTAACAAATTGTAGAATTAAATAACTGGAATTAACATTAATGAACGGGAATTAAACTAATCGCTTCTTTGTACCAAATTAATTTCATATATATGTTGTCTTCGGAAAGCTTATACTATTTATTTAATATATAAAGAAATTTTTTCAGATATACGTTTAGAACGAATACTTCTCTATATAGAAGAGTTTTTTACATAATATTCTTCCCCAAGAGAACATTGATGTTTACTTAATAGTGATTTTTATAGCTAAACAGTTAACTTTGCAGTCAAAGAAAGAAGTAAGATTTAAAGATACGTGGCTGAATTAAAGTATTATAATCACCCATCACAGTTTTGAACAATAAAAAGTAAGACGGCATCACCGGTTTTGTAGCCATATATAAAAATTATTATAGGTACATGTTTAAGTAGAGAAATTGCCGTAATGGGTAAATCACCCAATTTAACAGACTTAGTAAAATACAGCACCATCTGTTGACAAGCTGGGGAGTGGAATCGCTAACTTCGTGAATGATTCCCAAAGTGCTGTAGCAACTGCATTCAATGAATAGAAAAATGACTGATCTGCCATCCCAGCATTCAAGTTACAGGGACAATATGGGCAATTAATGGGAGAGAAAAGTGACTAAAACTAATCGGCAAGCTATCATTAATATATTTACATCTACAATGAATCTGCCATGCACCAGAAGATTATCGATGATAACTGTGTTAGTATGTTATTAAATCTGGACCTCTTCAGCCGACGCCTAATTGTTGAGAAGTGTTTATCATAAGTAAAAATTAGAATTTTTTAATTTAGTACCAATAATTGATCGTAGAACAGTGGCAAAAGTTTGTTTTTTTCAGATGTCTTATTTACTACTGTATTGGATCAATAGGAGTTGATGTATCCACCAAGAAACAGCAGAAAATAAGAGTCCCCAAATCGTTGCTGAATGCCAAAATGGTGGTAGAGACTGAGTAAAACTCTATGTCATGTTTTCTTAGAATGTGTGTAGTCCATAAGCTCTTCTAGGAGGTATTCTCAAAGGCCGGCATTCCTATCCATCGCAGATTAAGCATACATTTATAATACAACGACGTATCCTACGAATGTTTGGGGTCTATTAAAAAAACAATGTAAAAGACCATGGGGGCAAAGTTTTCTTTTAATGGTTCTAAAACCATGAAGACGAATTTTTAGAACCGTGGCTCCTAGGTTCCATAGACGTGTGTCCTAATGAAGATCTGTAGGAACAACTGGATGAGCACTCTCAAGAGCTCTCATACGAACTCTAACGTACATGTTGAGACCATACCCCATTGCCTGACTACTGCTTTATGTGCAAAACTAGGCTTTTCGAATATCAGGGAATTTTTTTTTTGTAATATTTTGATTTGACCATGTGTGTGTCACTTCTGTTTCATCATTTTACAGTAAGAAATTCAGAAATAACCATGAAATTCTTCCTGTTATAGTCATTAAAATGCACAAATGGCTTTGGCATCGAAATACATTATTTGTACCAATTTATTTTTACATGATTCAATATTTTTTTCCATGAAAATATTGCTTTATTTGAGCAATTACGTAAATAGACACCAGAATATCATTCACACCATTTACTTACAAAATAAGTACATAGACTATTTTTAAAAATTGTGAGCATTATATATATAGCTTGTTTTACTCATAATTTTACAAATTTTAATTATTGAGTATGTGCTCTATTTTCTTTATATTTTTTAAAAGTTTTTGCGAAGTTATCCAACTTTCTTGTGTGCAGTGCAAAAAATTTCACTTCTTATGTTTGTTTTCAAAATACATTTTCAATAAATTAGTTTTTACTAAAACTATTCTCAAATATTTTTAAGAAATTTTAAAATTATTCTAAAAGTTTGGATTTTTTTTCGATACTGCATCTCCCAATTTTTCATGCAAAGTAATCTATTTATTCTATCTTTCTATTTTTATTTATTGCATTGGCATTTTAAAATTAGAGAATTCATATGCTTCAATAGACAGAAATTCAAAAAAAAAAAGCTGCATAAAAACATTTTTTTTTCTTAAAAAATATTTAAAAAATACTTTTGTCAGAATACTCGTTAGAAGTAATGAAATCCATGCATGCTGTGTTTTTTCATTTGTTTGGTTTCTTGTTTAGAAGATTATTTTAACATTTGAAATTATAACAACTAAATTTTTAGTGATATCTACTACCTCGACGCAGAACAAAAATAATCTTTTCAGAAAATCGAATTTTTTTCCGTCGAACCAAACAAAAACACATGTAAAAAAACTGAGATAAAGCATGACTTTTCTAAAAAAAATTGAACAAGCTGATATGGTGGCCGCACTAAAATGTTCGAGTAATAGTTAAATGTCAAAAGTTAAACCTACCAAATCTTAATAATATTATAACTCTTTTCAACAAATACATTTTTGATAATAAATTTCTGAAAAATTAAATGCTTCAAAGCCATTTATTTCTCTAAATTAATGGAAAATATGATTTCATAGTCTCATCGATATTTTTCATCATTTTCATTCTAATGAAGCTAAGTGTTTTTAAGGTTGAAAAATAGCCACAAACCACACATTGCAAAATCAGGCGAATAAGACTGATGTTCTATCACACAGCTTGTTTTATTTTATTCTAGAATTTCAACAGTAAATCTTACTGGATAAGAAGATGCATAATCATGGTGAAATATGATTCCTCTAGCTTTTATTTATGGAAAAATTTTCTGAGTGAGTGATTTTGGGGTTTATTGGCGCAAGAGCCGATTTCGGCTATACTGCGCCAAACATTTGTTTTAATATCTGTGGTCTAGACTGGAAGAGAAAGAAAGAATTAATTGAATGACAAGAAAGAGGGTCGAAAATAGAGAAGGATCACTAGGGTACCCCGGGTTCGTGAAGCCCGTGTTTACCAAAGACAGTAAGCCCCGTGGGAAAAGGAAAAGATCACTAGGGCACCTCGGGACTGTGACACCCGTACTCCCCTAAAGAAGGTGAGCCCCCTGAGGGGGAAAAATTTCCTGAAGACACTTGATTATGTGCCAGTTAAGCTGTTTTTGTTTTATGTCCCTTCGGCATCATGGCTTGTCCTGTATTGCGAATGTTACTTCAATTTTGTTTCAATGTTTTTGATGTGTGTTTAATACTTACTTCTGTGAGCCCCGGTTGATATTTAACTGTACACAGGATTTTATAATGATTTTTAATTAAAAAAATATTACTTCAGGGCTGATCACTACAGAGATGGCTGTGTTAAAGTGTTCAAGACGACGTTGTGCAGGAGATTTTTTGACTACTTTGTCTGTTATTGGCGTTCACCGATAATAGCGAAAACATTTCGTTAAAGTTCAGTTCAAATTCAGAATATTTTTTGACTCGAATCTCTTATGTGTTGTTGTTGTTGTTATCAATGTTACCTGTCTGACGGCATCAGATCTGGCCCCATGGAATTTATCGTAGCGAAGAGCTATATGTATGTCTGTTGTTATCCGTAGCTTTGAGCACCAAACAGGTTACAGTACAATTTGTCTCGGTTCCTTCCAATTTTTGAGTGAGAACAACTTGGGGATGGCCAGGGGCCTCCCACGTCTCTTCCCCTTCCATCAACCTCACGAGAGGACTTGTGGCTCGACGACTGTTTAGAGAACACCATGCCGCAAAGGTACTACACATTTACAAACATCCATGCCTTCTCCAGGATTCGAACCCAGGCCCTATGGCACAGTAGTCAGTGCCACTAACCACTACACCGAATAAGCGAAAATCTTTCATGTTCGTTTGGGGATTACAAATGGATGCGGGAAGAGATGTCTGTCTCAAACATAGAGCGGGTCTCAAACATAGACAACATAGAGCGGGTCTCAAATTTGACATAGGTATGAAGTTCGAGATTGAGGCTCGAAGAAGCCTTTTTTGAAGCTCAAGAGTTATTCTGGAGTCTGCTCTGTGAGCGAGTCTATGGTTTCGCCTTTTTAGATCTCTTTAAAGGCGGATTATTTTACGCCTTCAAAAGAAAACTCATAATGCAAAATGGTTTCTGCTGTAGGTAGGCGAGGTCACAATTCAGCCAATGGTCTCTCGCCATCTCTCGTGGGGTGGACTTAAAAGTCGGAGTTTGGTGTGAGAACTTTGTCGGTTTCTCATAAGCTTTGACCAAAGTAAAGTCAAAGGTTTATTTAAATCAGAATTTATTTGTCAGTATCGTCCTCTTCTGTATATTTTCCCACGAAGAACAAAGTGACCATTGGGAAATAATAAGCTTCTTAACAAGAAGTTGGTTCTTCAGAGGGGACTACCGAAGATTCGGATCAATCTTGTCCCTAATTCTGAACACAAAATTATCTCCTTTACTTTTTCCATTGTTGATTGTGTGTCTTCTTCAAAGAGAAATATTTTAATTTCTTAACGTATTATAAGCTTTAAATATGTAGTGTATATTTCTTCATAAGGATTTTGTTAGTAACGTAGTTTCCACCACTATTAAGTAATTTAAGGTTTCTTTATTGATTCTTATGTCTACAAATTTTCTTAAGTATACAATATCAGGAAAGAGCTTCATTTCCATATATCGATATACAGACGTTGAACGCAATTTTCTTAATTTTTCCGATTTGAAGAATTTTAGAAATGTGATACTACAAAGGCATTTTATTTATTTATTTTTCTCTTTTCTTAAAATTTATTCTACAATTGCGCACACACACATCTGATTCATAAGCTAACATTTGCAAAAAATATAATTTATATTTACGTACTCTTCATCAGTTGAAATACTTTAGTAATACAAGATTGGGGGTCATTATACTTTCAAAAGCAAAACATTTCCTATTCATATTTTAAAATGTAATATAAAAGAATATATTTAGCATAAGATTGCTTATTTTATAAATTGGTAGAGAATATTATCAAACAAATTACTCAACCAAAAAAGCACTATTTGTATTCTCTCAAAATATAAATTCAAAGTTAATCCTTTCTAAAAATAGAAACGGTGAAAAAATCTGCGACGAACCCCGGTGATTAATCTTTTCCTAAAAACATCCTCCACACTCCCTAATAGGTTACATGTAACCACTTCCCGCCTATTTTTGATTAAAAACTTTTTTCTCTCCCACACATCCACACATAATTTTTCTACCCTCAGAGAAGAAACGCTAAATCCTTTCAATCGAAAATTATCTCCAAATTGGCTTCCAACAGAAAAAATACCTCGATAAGAAAACTTTAAAAAAAGTAGAATTCCTCAAAAGAGATAGAAAAATTGAAAAATAGTGATGATATGACTAAACAAGATCACGGAAGATTACTCATTAGGATTATTTATTCTAGGTTAAAAAGCTCCAACGTTATCAATTCGATTTTTCCTTTTATAAACTGTTAATAGTAGGCAGTACATTTACGCAATTAGTAGGTATAAATGCAAGGTAAATACTATTGTATATATACAGGGGAATTCATATAAACTTTCCGGATACTGTAAGACAGTTATAGTCAAAGACATGCACCACCTTATAGAACCGTAAGGCTGATGTACCCTTAAAGTTTGTATCACCCACCTAGCAGAAGAGAAGCAAGCAATAGCCGTAGTGCAACATGCGCAAGATTCCTTTAAGACATAGGTTCTCAACGTAGACGATAACGCTCCCTTGTGGACATTTGAGGCTTTCAGAGGGGCATTAAGTGACCCAGAGAAAATTAGGGGGCGTTGAGATGGCACGGAGGGGCTTGGGCAGATTAACCAAATATAGTCTAAAAAAGACTAAAAAAATACGCTGATTATATACTCTAACAAAAGTAAACTTTAATACCGTTTAATCGTATGCATTTTAAATAATTTCTATATCACATGTACGAAAATTCACGTATTTCGGTAGTTCGGGAAGTGAATGAAAAATTTAAAGATTACATTACATTCAGACCTGCATTAAATTGAACAATATAGTGCTTTTTAATTTTTGTAGTGCACGTGTTGTCTTTGTGAGCAGTAGGAAAAATGTTTCGACCACTGCTTTTCATTACGTATATTATCCAAGAAAAATAACTAAGTATGTTAAACCAGGAATTATAAAGTGTGATTTCTCAAAGGCTGTAACTGTCAATTTATATTTAATTTGAAAGCAATAGTTTATTATAAATTACTTCGTATCATCAAAACCCCTGACTGTCTTTATAACAGTAAGTTAAAACTTTTATTCCACTCTTTTAAATGAAGAAGAAATTCAGTAGCGTGCGTTTCAGTTCCAACAATATTCTATCTGTGACTAAAATGTATAATATTACACATTTAAATATATTTCTGGCAATAGCTATTTCAGATTCGCAAGTAAAAAAATTGGGGCTTCAGAAAAAAATTAATTTATAAAATATATTCTATTAGTAATAGAATATATTTAAAATTTAACTCTTGTTTTTACCATGTTTTAGGTACACTCTTATTTCTTTAGAGTGGGAGATTGAAATATTCACCACAAAAGGGGGCGCGAGTTCAAAAAAGGTTGGGAACCTATGATTTAAGATAAATATCTTCTATGCAGGGTATTGAGAGAAAGTGTTCGGCTTCTTTTTTAACGAGCAAACTGTTAAGGGAGCCACTTCTTTGGATATGTTGATGCTGTAGTTGGAGTATGACATTGACAACTTCATTCTCCAATAGGATGGTACACCACCACACTGGTCAGCCCGCGTGCGAGATTACCTCGATGATGGAATGGATGATTCGCTGAGTAAAACATGCCACTCACCCAATGGGCACCTAGAAGTTTTGACTTAACACCTTGTAATTTCTTCCTGTAAAGGTATGTAAAGAATACGGTATTCGTCATTCCTCATTTCATTGATTTAGTGGAGCAGAAACTGCGTAAGCCGCCATCGATGGACTTGATCCAGGTACCACAACACGTTTTTTGGGCGAAAGTGGATCACCGGCTCAATGTGACTAATGGTTCAGACATAGAACATTTGTGATTGCATCTAACAAAACTTAAAATAATCCCATATAAGGTATTATATCTAACAAGTAACATTTAATATCCTACATCGTTCTTGATTTATACTACATTGAAACTGCAAACTTCTTTAGGAATCACCATGTTTACGCACTGAATTCCCCTTCAATTGCTATGAGCAAATTTGTCCCATATTGTGATTGTTCCTAGATGTCAAACAAAATAAATAAAAACAGATTAGATCTTTGTGTCTTTCACTCCAGTTATCGGTTTTTTTCCACAAGTCAATTTTACCATGCAATAAATATAGGGATTAGCAATGCTTTCCTCAAAATATCGAAGAAAATAGACATATATTACTAAACACTTTCGCGTTATTTTCGTACACAATGCAAGTTATTACAGCAAAAATCACAATGACAAACTATTAAAAATAACTCAGATATTCCTTAAATTTTATATAGTTTAAAAGCATATTTATCTTAAGAATAAATTCACTCATCTGGTTCGGTTTGACCCTACATTGCGCGACCGTGGTAGCCAAGGGGTCATGGTCACGAATCCGTGACCATCGTGTTCGTGTCGCGGGCTCAGAACCTAATTCTATCGAAGACACAACGTTTAGAGAAGCTTATGCACTTTAAATCTATCGAGACTTAAAAGTCCTCCCAGTCACGTGATTTGGAAGTTTGAACAGGAGGTTGCTATATATATTTCAAGTTTCATCTTCATCACTTGACTTTGGATCAGAATTATGAATTATAAAATTAAGGAAACGTAACAGGATTTTTTTTGTTATATATTATGTCTGAGATAATCTCAGTACATTGAAACAAAAAGAAGAGCTGGGCAGTTTAAATTGAAAGAGAATTCTCACACTCCTAAGTTTTAAATTACTTGTATTTAATGATTTGCTGATAGTTTTATTATAAGAATTAATTATTTGATAATCTTTGATAGTTTTAATTATAATGGTTAATTATTTAATGATCTTTGAAAGCTTTGATAACAATGACTAATTAAATAATTTAATTTCTAATGCATTGCGTAAACTGCTAAAAATATTTGGTGACACAAGATCATTCGCCATTAAAAATATTGATACATAATCATTATATCCCACTCTAGTTTGAAAGAGAGGGTCTTCAGTCAGTCACAATATTGTGTAAATTTTTCAACTTTCCACATTTTATTAAAATATTTTGGATGCAAATACAAGCCAAAAATGACGCTTATTTAAAAATGTGCAAATATTTTAGTTTTATAAAGACATTAAAACTTTTTGCAATTTCTTTTTCCAGTAGTTAAAAAATAATGAAAGAGCGGAAAGATTAATTTTCACCCTGAAAGTATCCGCCACACTTTCTAATAAGCAGCATATTAAAGTTTCCTATATTTAAAGAAAAGCTGCATCTCTGTATATCCCTTAATACAAACTATTTTTCCCTTCCTTGCAAAAAAGCCCAATAACCCGTGGGATGAAAATTATTTCCATCCTTATCTCATGCGAAATAACTAGAAGAGGAAAAAATAGTGGCTCTTAATAGGAAAGATGTCGATGCATTAACGAAGATGGAGAAATGGAGATTAGTGAAACTGTGGCAAAAAACATCGCCAAAGAAAGATGGTGCGATTAGTTGGCGGATTATGTTGGCGTAGTGGCGAGTCAACAAATAATCGCCAAAAAAGAGCAAGTTCTTCGATTAATAGACAAAGATTAATGGAAGGGGTCATTGATTAGATACAGAGCATTTCTTTCTATTGTTGTTAACAGACTAAAGAGTTGCAATTTGCAGAAGTATCTAAAATGAATTGGGAACAGTTTCGAATAAGTAGTTATTGTTTGTTTTACATTGAATTTACAATAATTTTTTCTGTTTCTTGTTGAATTACACAATGAATTTATTTAATAAAAAGCGTTTTTAGGCGATCAAATATCAACTTTCAAAAGCTAAAATATCAATGTTAATATCCTTCTTTATAAAACGTAGACTTAGAATTGAGATATTTTATACGTTTTAATCATGA
Source organism: Trichonephila clavata (assembly GCA_019973975.1). Classification (NCBI taxonomy): domain Eukaryota; kingdom Metazoa; phylum Arthropoda; class Arachnida; order Araneae; family Nephilidae; genus Trichonephila; species Trichonephila clavata. The sequence continues at coordinate 64,768 of BMAO01033633.1, read as the reverse complement.
TTTAAATAAAAAAAAATCAATAGAAATTTGATAAAATTGCTTTAGAATTCTCAATGAAATTGATTCGTGAAAGGTTTAATCAAAAAAGGATTTTAATTTTTCTCATAAGAAAAGGGTTCTTAAAGAAATGATTATAACAAACAAAGCAAAGGAGCAGTTTTACAAACTATTACTTTGTACTGTGAAATTACACAGCATACTGAAAGTTTTAATTTTGTATTTAATTTACATTACTTTAAAAATAATTATTTGATTTTTTTCTTAAATTAGACATAAATCTGTTCGCTTAGCAGAATCTTAACATTTCAAGAAAAAGAAGAAAAGAAAATTTAATCTTTATTTTTACATTTTAGGCTACGAATTATTTTCGAATAAATCTTGATCAATCTTTAATATCTTTAATCTTTTTAATATTTGAAGTTTTTTTTAAAATATCAAGTTAAATATCTAAGAGCCCCAAAATGTGAATAACATGCAGCTATTTTTAATTATATCGACAAAAATTGTTTTCTGAGTGGGGAATTTAGTATCTCAGCAGCTAAAACCGCGCTTGCAAGCGATCCATATCAATTCCTCAACGTCACGTGGTTTAAAGCATGGAACCTCCCTTTATGCTAATTTGACCATGTCTGTTCATGTCAGGTGAATGGTCATTAATTAATCGTACGTCTTAGAACAGACTGCTGTATTTAGCACTTACGTACTTTACTTAAGATATGTGCTTGTCATTTCAAGGAACGCAAATGCTTTCCCCAAAGAATGCCCGTGTTTTTAAAGCATTGCTGTTTTATCACACTTAAGAAGGATCTCAGTTTGAATTGCTTAGATTTAATTAATTTACTTCATAATTTTAAATTAAAAGGAGAAAATATGAGAATATTAACATTTAATTACATAGTTTATTTTATTATTTCGTTTTAAAATGGAAATGACCCGGATACATAAATTTCCTTCAGTTCTTGTTATCAGATTTTTTTTAAAAAAAAAACCTTGACATGGAAAGTTAAGAAGCAATTTGAAATTTTAATGAGAAAGATTAAAATCCTTTTTGAGAAGATGCCATAAATTTAACGATGCAATTTTTCAATCATATTGATGTAAGCCATTAAAGAAAAAAGTGCAAAAAACTGGTGATACACATCTTTAAATGTTTTACATTTTGTGTGTTAGAAAAGTATTTAAAATTTACCAATAAAATTATGAACATTAAAAATCACCTCTATGCTGTATTTACTAATGCCACTTGTCTGACTGTGTCACATTGAGGCCCACAAAATTCATCACAGCAAAGGGCTAGATGTACTTATGTCATGAACCGTAGCTTTGAGCACCACACAGATGACAGTACGTTTTGGTTCGGTTCCACTCCAATTTTGAGGGAGAACACCCTGGCCTCCACCTGTGGGGGCCTCCCACCTGTCTTCCTCTTCCACCCACCTTACGAGAGAACTTGCAGCTCAATGGCTATTTAGATTACCCTCATACCACAAGGACACAAAACATTTACAAACATCCGTGCCTTCTCCGGGATTCGAACCCAGTCCCTACGGCACATCAGTCAGCGTCGCTAACCACTGTACCGGGTGGTTAGCAATCGCCGCCCTTAATACGAAGACCCAGTATCAAGTAAAATTTACTTTTAGTTTCAGATACATTAAATAATAAAAACGCATTACATAATAAAATGTATGACAATAAAAAATAAATAAATGGTTGCTATAAGATGAAAAAAATTTACTTGAAGACTTTTGTGAAGTTAAGTATATATACATATTTTTAATACTTTCAACAATATAAGAAAATATATTATACATGCAATTATTATTCATAGCCACATATTCCATTTCTAAAGATTATAATGGGAAAAGCAATCAATTTTTAACTCTCGGTGGAGGTTTTACACTTTTTTACATAAATTAAACTTATCAATATTTTTTAGTCGAAGTACTGATAATAAAGAATTAAGTAATCGCTACTAAATTAAAGAACTAAACAGCAGTATGTTAAACCCATTTTAAAAACTTGATGCACTTAAAAACTCATTTTTAAAATATTATATTAAGAAAAATATTATTAAAAATGGCCATTCCTGTGAAACTTTGGATGAAACTCAATGAAATAGAAACATATTTTTTGTACTTTAAAACTCTCTACTGTTATTATCATTATTAGATATCTACAAAAACAATTTCTAAAATTATTTGTATTCAAGCAAAGCAGCAGCTCCAGCAACACGGTGAAAAATAAATGCATTTTTTTTTCTCATTATGATATTGAATGCCTTTAGAAATAACAAATTAAATTATTGTATTTATATTATTTTATTTAGTTATTGCCAGTCAACAGCTCTTCGTATTAAGCTTTTCAGCTATGCTGCTACTGATTATATTAGTAGTAAAGTTTGGACCACACACAAAAGAATTGTTTTGTTTTTAATAGCTAAAAAATACAGAGTGGCAAAATATGAAAGATAAAGTTATTAGAAAAATAATCTGGGAATAGGCAATCGCGCGCGCTGTGACATCATATCAAGTATTATGTAAGCCAATCTCTAATTTCAGTTCTAGGATCATTAACAGAAGAAAAACGGGTACTTACGTATTATCGCAACAATTGCCAACTCTATTAATAACTCGCCAAGTTGGCAACCCCAAATTCTTATGTGCCATACGCGCTGAATTGGCAACCAGATGTTTCGTTTCATATAGTGTCGCCAATAGGTTGCGATAATACGTAAGTACCGAAATATTTTAGAAAATTTATAAGGAAATAGTAAATATATTATCATATTCATGCATACACAGAATGCATACTAAAATTGCTCTATTAAATCAACACGAGGATTATTGGTAACGGACCTCGTACTTGTGACTCACAGTCAAGTGATGAGTGTGACATCTAAGCTCACAGATTAATCTCCTAATTTCCACACCATAGCAACGAGAGGATTCTCAGTCAACAAATCTAACGCAGCCTCTCTGCACGGTGGGTTTTTAGTGGCGTTTGGGCTCGATATCACGGCACGCCAACTACGAGTTCGTGATTCTAACCACTAGGCTACCACTTTCCCACTTCATGTATACAGAAGAAGATTACAAAGAAACAACTTGTTATCTCTTACTACAAAACAAACAATAAACACTAAATAGTTCTAATGTTAATTGCTTGTTTCAATTTTAATTTGCGAGTTAACCCCTGTAAGAATTTCCTTACATTTGTGTCAATAGTTATTCATAATGAAATATATTGATAATAAAACTCAAATGATCTTATACTTCAAACGACATTAACTGCTCGATATTCTAAAACAAATAGCAGAAATAAATGTTTAAATAAAGTAGCATTAGAAATGACGTACGACCCCTTCAAAATATATTATTCACGGTTTCCTTTTCGTATATCTATTCAATGAGCAATCGAGAATGGAAAAGTCGTATTCAGCCCTTTGGATTACGACGTGGGTGTAGATTGCATGCAATCGTATTTAGCTCTATGCTGAAAAGTTTGAATATCTAGAGAGCTCCCAGTGTCAAAAAGTCTAGTAAATTTCCTTAATAAGATTACAGATATATTGATTTCTAATCCCAATGCATCTGAACAACGCTGAAAGTTTGATATGCTCTCTAGATAAGGTTTCGAGTTTATTTCAAACATCTAGATGAAGGATGAATAAATTTGCTAGCGAAATAAAATACTGAAAGATCATACTTTCGAAGATTATATAGAATGTTTTAAATGTTTATTAAATCTGAAAGGCATTATATTTGAACCATGGGTTGCTATTTAAACAATGTTAGAAATATAAAATATTTAATGATGCAATTCAAAATTATTTGTGGAGCATAATCTGATTAATTCAATTAATTCACTATTTTCTTAGATTCTGAAAAAAACTCTTATAAAGAATAACATGAAAATAATTTTTTAATTGACTTAAATGTAAAAGTACTTCGTTAAATTTATTTCCATTGAAATAAATTAAAATACTTATTAACTATTTTAGAACAAGTTAAGGCGATGTCTAAGAAGTTCAAACACCATCCAAGAAATACTTAGGTTTAGAAGAATGTCTGAAAGTGCATAATCACAATTCTTCAGTGGTGAATAAAAATATACTAAATCTAGAAATAAAAGCTGTTGCTTCACACGAAGTATCTATACTCATTAAGGATTTGTATTCATTAGCAATATTGTTATTTTTATATCCACATATAAAGAGGTTCAAGCTTTTACACAAACATTTTTGTTCCAGATTTCTTAAGCATTTTTTTTATTTAAAGGTATACAGTACATTTAAACCTCTATGGTATCAAATTACACTTTATATGCACCTTATGTTTGTTACAGTGCATAAGCAACAAGTAATATTATTAAAGTATTCAATTACCCTAAAATTTTGAAATTTGACAAAAATTGATAATTTTTATAGGCCATCTTATTAGCTTTATAAAAATACCAAGTTCATTATTTTCCGTTCACTAGAACAAAAACTGCAAGCGTTTTAGTAAAAGTAGATGCCATTACTTTAAGCAAAATGTCATACTTTAAGATGCGTTTTACTCGAAATGTGTTCTTTTTTAAATAGTCAAACGGAGACAGCGAATGCCCTAAAAGTTTTGAAAGTAATTCACTGAAATGTTTGTGTATATTCTGTATAATACTAGAAGTATTTTAACCTTCAGATTTATCAATCACTGTTTTACTACAAAATTTACAGTCCCTTATGTGAATATAATCACTGTTTTTTTAAGCAACTTCAAATAATAACTTAGATAAAGTTTTAGTAAAAATGAAAATATCTCTTATCTTGAAGATCACTTCAAAAATGAATAATACAGCAACACATCAGAATTGAAAAATTGAAAATTTGTTCATAAACTTTTGGTACAAAATGTGAGCCCCATTTATGTTATTTTTTTGTAAATTTTTACCAATTTTTTATCATTTTAGTAAAAATAATTTATTTTCCTCTTCGTAATTTTAGCTTATTTTTCTTAAAATATACTAAGCAAATTAGAAACCACAAAAAAATCCCCATACCTCCATTTTTTTAAAAAAAAAGTTTTCGCACAAATAGTCGGATACTTACTTTAAATATAATTTAATCGTCTACAATATAATATCATCGTCTATAACATTGAACTCTAGAATTAAACATATATCCAAACAAATTTCTATATAACAAACCTCTGGCAAATTTCTCTATTTTGGGAACTTTTTCATGGAACCAAGAACAGTTTACTATTTTTTTCGTAAAATAACATCCAAATAGAGAAATACATTTTCTATTTAACGAAGTTCATCTCTTGTGATTCGGTTTTTTTCTCCTAATTTTTAACGTATTTCAGGGCATCTTTCATATTCTCTCTTTTAGAAAATTTTATGGGAATGAATAGTTTAAACTGGTGTCTAATGCCTGATTTCACCAGGTGCCTAACTCATGTAGAGCAATGAAATTGCCACAAATTTTTAAACAAAAAAGAAAAATTAACAGAATTTATCAGTAATTAAATTCAAGTATGCATATGGCTTTGTATGCTTACGATTACTGTTAATAAAATAATGAATATTTAAAATTAGAAAAAGTCCTTAAAACTTAATTAATTTTAATACAAAATTATTTTTTAAAGTTCATAATACTGTGTTTTCTTGAGCAATGTATTTTTTTTCCCTTGCTCTCCTAGCAGAATTTTTTTAATAGGTAAAATATATAAAATAAATAGATATTAATTTTCAAAAAAAAATGTGAATACTTACTATTTTTAAGTAACATATGTTGCTTTTGAACTTAAAATTTGTTTTATGTGATTTCTTAAGTATATCAAAAGATGAATCTGTATTTAACGAATTTTCTATATAACGAACTTTTTTTCAGGAATCAGACTTCGTTCAATAGAGGTCCGACTGTAATTGATTCAATCATAGTTAAGTGATTCAGAGTTTATTAATGTGACTTTATAAAGCAACACGAATGCTTTTGATGGTTGACCTCATTATTTTGAATCTCGGTCAAATGACGAGGACACGACTTGAGTTGCCCCCTCCCTCTTTCTTATAATCTTCCACAACACTCTAAAGGGAAGACTTTGAGATTCGAAAGGAATTTGACGTGCTTCAGAACTTCTACACAGCGGGTCTTTAGAAGTACTAGGGCTCGAACTCATGGCACAATAGTCTGTGACCATAACTACTAGGCTACTGCTGCCACTTAAGCACAGCAAAATAATTTAATCAATTAAAAAAATCGGTGTTTTTAGTTAAAAATACTAATTGACTTTTTAAACAAATCTAATAAAAAGCAACAGATGTAACACTTTATTTTATAACTATAAAAATTAAACCTTTTTTTATTTAAAACTTTTTAATATGTATTTTATTTTTGCTAATTTTTATTCTTTTATTCAGTGAAAAACAACATTTAATCCGTTGAAAATTATCTAGAGTTGCTTGTCTAAAAATGACTTGCCAATATGCATGTTCTAATAATAATATCTTTGTACTGTAACGAGTAGATTTTTACATTTTTCCCTCGTTTTTTTAAATGGCTCAATAGCCCTGATTGAGCCCTGGTCTTCTACAGGCATCTCTACTTTTGGCAACTGTTTTCCAGTTTTTGACCTTTAAAATATTGAGATCTTTTTCGACACAATTAATCCATCTCAGCTGGGATCTGCCCCGAGGTCCATTTCCTGTGGCCTTTTCCTGAAATATTTTCTTGCAGCAACGATCTTTATTCATTCTAGACAGGTTACCAGCCCGTTTAAGTCTCTGAAATTTGATGAATTTTACAATAAAATGTTGTTTGTAAACTTTATAGAGTTCTAAGTTAGATCTCCTCCATAATCCATTCACTTGGATCCTACCAAGAATGCACAACGTAAGATCTTTCTAGAGAAAATACCCAAAGCTTCTTCATCACGTTAAGTCAATGCTCTGTCTCTGGTGGATAAATCAGGACTGATATTATAAGACTTTTTGTTGAATTGTGTTACTTGTGTTAAAATTCTAAGAAAAAATTAAATGATTATCAATTTTCTAGAAAAAATTTACCAAGAGGATAAAAAATATTTCTTAAAAGCAAAAAGTTTTGCTTCCTAGAATAATAATTGCCGAACAAAGTTTTATTTTGGTTTATTTACTTATTTTTTGCTTAACATTATATACAATTTTCTTTTAACTCCTGAAAAATGTCCAACACTCTTTGAGAAATTTTCCCTTATACATCCCCTTCTCTGTACACCTGAAACCATTAAGTTACTTTCCCTACATTAGTTTGTGATGGATGGGCTACTCGACAGCTATCGAGTATTAAATAAACTCTTCGAGAGCCTTAGAATTTACAAAGCTAAGTTTCTCTATTGAGATTCAAGGAGGAAGGTAAAAAAACGGAAAGCAAAACAGGAAAGGAGAAAAAATAAATGCTGAAAGCGGAAGTCCCCAGTAATTCCATCTACCGAAGAACTACTTCAACGACAAACACGTATCAATTCGAAATCAAAGTCGAAACATCTAGAATAAGAAATGATCCAGAAGGAAAAAAAGAATTCCATTGAAAAAGGCCTAGAAGCAGCGCGAAAGGAAAAAAGAAGGTAAGAAACAACTAAATTCGCCCGTAACGACTTTCTTCCGTTTTCATTGTGGAATTCTCCGCCTAGAAGTCGAAAAGTTCTGATCGTTTGATTTGAAGGGATTCGCTGGCGTGCTGCTTACGTCAATCGCATCGAACCATTCACAAGCTTTTTCTATATATTCTCTTTTTCTTGGTATTTACCGAACACGCATCACAGAGTCGACGGTCGAGCTAAAAACTTTTTTAATCTCTTTCACGGCCTTCCAAGTTTAGAAGGAGCGTAAAAGTTAAGGAACAGAGAATTGTCGTTTCTTTTCATTTGCAGCTGCTTTTGCGGCGCGGTTAAAGTGAAATTTGATATTTAAATAACATTTCAGGTTGAGTGTGGAGGGTTTTATTTGTTAGAGGGGTTGTCAAGAAGTTTTGATAGGAATTCTGCACTAAAAATGGAAAAACGTTTTCTAAACACAGATTCATTAATAATAAAAAAAGAACCTAAAGTTTCTAAGAAATATATTGTGTCAAACTTTTTGGGTACTTACGTATTATCGCAACCCATTGATGACATAATATGAAACGAATGATTGCCTATTCAGCGCATACAACACATGCGAAATTGCGAAATTTGGGTTGCCATTTGGCGAGCTATCTTGAACGTTGGCGATTGCTGCGATACTATGTAAGTACCATTTTTTATATTAAGATTTTTTTTTACTTGAAATAATTTTATTTTGACAAATGTTTTTTATTAAATATATGAGGTTATTATACTGAAGTTAAAAATAATTATTTTTCTTAATCAATTTTGAAATCAATTTCGCGTATTGAGCTATTGAAAAATGTCAAAGTTCTACAAGGGCTAGTTTTAATAGGTACATGTGACTAAAATTTAAGTTTTTATAATTTCCTAAAAAGAATTAAAACATTTAAAATAATTACTCGTATCTCTGCTACATGCCAACCCAATATTAATTAGTTTTCCAACTAAATATATCACAGTTCAGTTTTGTTTTAAAAATACTTAATCACATATTGAAAAGCTTCAAAATTATCATACCGTTTCCCAAATATCTTATTTAACTTTTTTACCCAAAAGGATATGAATATTATAATGAAAAATCCCAGTTACACACTGAGGATTCAAAAAATAAAAACATACTATCAAAATCGTGTGTTTTATTTAAAAAATATTTAAGGGACTATATACCATTAGCAACCAAAGTTATTCAAATTTATTACTTTTGGAACTTATTCTTTTTGTTGTTATTTTTAAGAACTTAATACTTTTTAATGTCATATTCTTTGTATGCATTTTTCTGGAAATGATTTTTTTTCATTTGAAAATTTATCTTTTTTCCCCTTCAGATTTTTGAAGAAAACAAAAAAATTTAAAATCATGTATTTTTTAATGAAAAACATGCCCACATTCTCTTTACTTTATTTTTATTGTTCATGTAACAAGTTCACAAGCAAAAATCTGGGGTGGAGGTATCATTTTCCAGAAAAATACAGTTTTAATTTTTTCCGTTTTTGCTTATACTGTAATCTGTATGGTAGTACATAAAACTTCTCAATTTCATATTTAAATGCAATTCGAAATAATATATTACAATGTTTTGTAATATTATAAAACTAACCTTAAACCGTATTTTCTGCAGTAAATCACCATTAAAAGCATCTGGCCGCTTTTAATCTGCGGTGTAGGAAGTGTTTATTTTGAAATTATTTTATTTCAGCACATTGATCCAATTATTCACTATCATATCTGGCAAGACAGCCTCTCCTGGGCCAGTCCCTTCCCTTGAAGTTTCCTTCCCAATGATCTCTTATTTACCTTCGTTCTCCGGGTTTTTTCGTTTATAGTCTTGAAGTCAGATTCCACTGAGTTTTTCCACCTCAGCTTTAATCTTCCAATCTTCCGAATCCCTGTGACTTTGAACTGTAGTATCTTTTTTGACAACATTATCATCTGGCATTCGAATTATATATGGGACATCCAATTCATTCTATTTATTTTTATGTATTCAATGATGTCAGGTTGTTTATAAAATCTATATAATTCAGAATTGTGTCTTCTTCTCCAGCTATTGTTTTCATTTACACCTCCAAGTATACTTCGAAGTATTTTTCTTTCAAAGGATGCTATTTGATTTTCTTCCATTTTTGTTATTATTCAAGTCTCAGATGCGCCTATCAGAACTGGTCAAATGAGAGTTTTGTAAATTAAAAATTTTGTGTTTCTTGAAAGAAATTTAGGCCTTAAAAGCCTCCTCAGTCCATAAAAAGCCTTATTTGCCAGGTATAATCGATTCTGGATTTTATAAGATATTCTGTTATCAAAGGTAATAATTGATCCCAAGAAGGCAAAACTCTTAACTGTTTCAAATTTATACAAATCTATTTCAAGAAAAGGTCTTCAGATTCTGTCTTTTGAAAATAGCATATACTTAGTATTCTTTTTTTCATTTATAACAAGACCCATTCGACCTGCTGCAATCTAAAGGGCAAGAAATGCTTTTTTAAGAACAGGAAGGGTACGAGCAATTATATCAATATCATCAGCATAGGCTAAAAGTTGCACAAATAATCCAACTATTACTGAGATTTAATTCTATTTTCAATTTTATTGGCCATCATACACTATCGATGCTTTTAAAAAGATTGTTTTTATGCAAATAAAATTAAATCCATGTTTTAATAGCAATATCTGTGCTTATATATCGTTGTAGTTGTATTTCCGTTACATGATGTTGCACATGAATTTATAAGCAACCGAATTATTTTTATAAAACCTTGTCCCAGTTACTTGTATTATCATTTTGTATTATCATCAATTCTAATTCATTTTTTAAAAAAATCTTTTAATGATCACACACAGATTTATTAAAAATAACCCGTAGATTAGAAAGTCTTTATAGCCCATTGATCCCCAAACCGAAACAATCGATATATCCAGTATTTCTTCTCCAAATATCAACGCTCTGATAGTTCAAACCCAGACATAGATAAACATATTCTAGATACAATATGATTCACTCACATGTTGCTATTCTCTATTGTACTATAATTGCCTCTGGTTGACACCAATTCAAAGCGTGCTGACGAAGTGCATTTGTCCCCCGGAAGTTGATGATCGTGCACAAGCACTTGCTTCACTTTCTGCCAGAGGTCGAGAAATAATTACCTAAATAATACGGCAAATTAGAGCGTTACGTAAATCTCCCATGATCAACAAGGCTCGAGCCTGCTTTAAATTTGGTTGACTTGGAATCAATTTCGAAGAAAAGGAACATATTTGGACTTTTGTTTCTCGATGTAAAATTAATTTATTTCTATTTCAAAATCTAGAAGTAATAAATTTGCTGATATCGCTTAACATATTGTTTTTATTAACATAGTATTTAGTTGTAGAAGCAGTACGAAGGCTAATGATGTCGGATCTCATAAATCTGAACTATAATCAAGCGACAATAAAGACACTTGGATTAGCACTCGTAGGCAGTCCTTTAACGCCGCATTTTCCCTATTTCCATAAAGTTAAAAAAAAAACTAAATTTAGCGAACATTTTTAAAGAATTGACTGCTCGTACACGCACCAGACTTTTATGTGCTTATGATGCATTATTATTTTAATGAGAGAAATTTTTTAAAAATTTCTAGTAGACTTTCAAAAACTTATATGCGATGTAAAATGGGATAAACTTATAAATGATGAAAATGTATGTACATTCTAAATTGTAATATTTTTCAAAAGCTTATTCAACAAAACCTATAATTTAAGTATATTAATAGGTATGCAAAGTTTCAAAGATATAACATGATCATAAATTTCAAAAATGTTACTTTTGTGTTATAATTCCCAATTTTGAAAAATAGGGATTTAAAGTAAGCACTTTTACCTTTAATTAATGCACACTAGGACCATAACTTGGATTACTAAAACGCAGTGAAATACCTTTTACGCGAAAACGCTAAAGACGAAATATTGGTTAATATGAAAAAAAAACAGCGGTTTCGACAAACTAATATGCATTTCCATGCATTTTAATTAAACTTAATTTTACTCATATGGTTTTCTTACAAAATACCTTAACACGAAATTGTTTTAATGCGAAAAAATATTTCAGTCCCTTCAGTTTCGTGTTAAACGATATTCGCTATATTTGTAAGTTAAAATACAAATTCATTACTTTAGTTTACTCTCCAATAAAAATTGAAAAATAAATTTGTTCACTGATTTCACTCTTAAATCGTATACCAACGTAAGTACTTTAATCCTCGACAAATTTAAGGTATCCAACTACTTGTGCAGCAACTTTTTTTTTTTTTTTAAATGGAGTTGTGGGGATTTTTAGGTTTTTTTAGTATACTTTAAGAAAAACATGCTAGAATTAAGAAGAAGAAAAGAAATTATCATTACTAAAATGGGATAAAATGGATAAAAATTTACAAAAAAAAAATTAAAATTACATAAATGGGACTTATTTTGTACCAAATGTTTATGGAACAAATTTTCAATTTTTCAATTCTAATGTGTTGCTATGTTATTCAGTTTTGAAATGACCTTCAGGAACAGAGATATTTTAACTTTTACAAAAACTAGCACTTTATCTGAATTATTATATGAAATTGCTCAAAATAACAGTGATTATATTAACATAGAGGACTGTAAATTTTGTAATAAAACAGTGATTTATAAATCTGAAGGTTAAAACACTGCAACCATAATACAGAACATACACAAAAATTTCACAATTAACTATTTTCAAAACTTTTTTTAGAAATCGCTGTCGTTTGAGCATTTTCCAAAAAAAAAAAAAAAATTTTGACTTGTTTGAAATTTTAAAGTATGACATCTTGTTTAAAGTAATGGCATCTGCTTTTTCTAAAACACTTGCAGTTTTTGTTCTAGTGAACGGAAAATAATAAACTTTGTATTTTTATAAAGCTGATAAGATGGTCTATGAAATAAAATCATACAAAAAATTATCAATTTTTGGCAAAATTCGCAGTTTTACGGTAGTCGGATACCTTTAAATGCATCATCCCGCTGCACGATATATTTTTAAATAACTGAACAAAACACATTGAAAATAAATAACACTATTAATAAACTAAATAAACACAGCTTGTGAATATATCACGAGAGGAATTAGATATCGAATTGTGAATATTAGAAATCAATTGTGAATATATTGCATTGTTTTTTTTTAATATCAAACCTACTACCAGACAACATTACTGATAACGCTTTTTTTTATTGAGTTTTGTTTGGATATATCCAAAAATATATATATATTTTTTTAAAAAAAAATAGGGAGGATTTTGGAGAGAGACATCTTTAAAATGAATCCTTCAAACAGCTATTCATGAATACAGCATGAAAATCTTACGCAGTAAATTCATTGAAAAACTTCACCGTAGGAATTGAATTTTTCCATGTTGAAAAACGAATACAGTACATAACTAAACGAAAGAAGAATTTTTCTTCAGGGATTCGACAAGACTTCGCCGAATTTTTTGAAAGTGAAACAAAGAGACTTTGAAAAAATGACATATCTCCTGAAAGAGACATCTAAGACCTGTCTACCCTTCATAAAACCCTTCTGGGAAAAAGTAAGCCACCTAACTTTATAGAGGAGTAGATATGCTTTATAGAGCCTTTGCGGAACTGAAGCCTTCCTATAAAAGAAACAGATTTCACGGTTCTAAGAAATAAAATGTATAAAAGACCGCAGTGATTGACACTTGCGTCGAATGCATTTTAAATCCTAGATGCTTCAGATTCAAGTTTATAAGATGTCTGAAAAATCCACAACAATGTTGTTAAAAGAATTGTAATTTTCAATGGTATGAGCCTTTTTAATATGAAGACTGTGTTGAAGGGGGAAAAAGGAAGGTTATTATAAAAATTATAAAGATATATATGGCATAAAATATTTAGAAGAAAACGAGGAAAAAATTATCTTCCACTAAAAATCATTATTCATAAGAATTTTTAAAATCTTCATTATTGCTTTGCAGGTAAACCAAAGTTTATTTCAGTATTCATCTTTTTTTACGCAATTTTTTTAATGTGCTTACACCTCTTCCCTCCCTCCTCTTTAATAATTCAGTAATCTAAATTTTAAAAAAAATTATTGCATCGAATAAATCTGATTTTTAATCACGAAAATTTGCTGCAGTAGAAGATGATTGCTTAGGTTTCCCAGTTACCATTACCAGAAAGAAATATTTAAAGACAAATACTCATTTTAATAATATTATTTTTATATAATAATATTACTTCATTTTCTTATCCCAAATAAGAAAATAAGATTAAAGTTTTATGCCTATTGTTAAATTTATCTCTCCAAGGTCTTCGGTTCAATTCTCATACTCTTCACATAATATAATTTCTACATTTGTAAGACGTGATAGGACGAATAAAATGGAAGGTGTTAAAATACAATTTAACTGTATTTTATAGAATAAAAAACAAATTTGGTACAACTGTACATAATTAATTGTACTTTTGTACAATATGATCGAGTTAAATTGTTCTCAATACAGAGAAATTTTATACTGGAAAGTTTCTATTGCTCGTGTACATAATTACAAATACGTCAATTAAACAAATATTTAAGTTTCAAAAATTATTAGAAAAAGTAGGAAGAATATTCTGTAATTTTGCTGTAAGATAGTAGATGTGAAATAAATACATCTTTTAAATGGTTCTATGAAGGTCATTCTAATTACGTAAGACAAAATTTATTTGTACACATGGAAAATTATATACTATTCATTTCTGTTGAATATATCACAACTAAAACATTTACGCATATAACCAACCATAAAATAGCAAGGGTCCGAAATATAAACCAGAAATTCCAATTTAACTTTTTATTGCAAAAGAACCACCTTATATAACTCCACACAGGTAGGGAAGGGATTGCAATCGACGAATTAATTTAAGAAGCTTTGTGCTCAGGAACAAATTTATTACAATTATTATGGTATGTATCATACATTGTTTTTTAAAAGAATAATTCCTAATTTATTAGAAACCTAGCTTGGTAATAATGAATGATAAAGGAATTTGGGAATGTTTCTAAAAAAACACCTAAAACATAAAAATATATGCAGTATATAACCAGCTGTTTTTTTAAGAAAAAATAACTAAACATTTATAAAATAATTAAATTCTTTTTTTCTCACTTATTTCCAGTCAACAAAACGTTTAATGCATTCTGCAGCATGAGAAGTTTTTACAGGTTTTAATAAAAATTGAAAGCGACATTTTTTGAATTAATTTAGCAGTAATAAAATGAAAACAATCTCTTTTTCTTCTATTCTTTTAAATATAAATTCTTTTCTAGTTCTGTAAAAACAATAATACGAAATTATTCAAATGCTTTTAACAGTAAATGAAATTATAAAGAAAGTTATTTTTAGGAAGCTATTGCCCCGGAAATTTCTTTGATATATCTTCAATTCAAATCTTTTTTAAAGAAAATTCTTAAGAGTTAATTATGTTAATTGTAGCAAAAATATTAAATTTTCTTTTGAAATCAACAAATGCGCTTGAGTAATAACCTTAAAATACATAGATATAATAATAAACATTCTAATTATATACATTTGATGTGTATAAACGTAGAATTTTTTTTATCAAAATTAAGTAGACAAATATATATTGCACTTTTTATTCTAAAATATTTTTTATCTTTATGTATAACCATTGTAGCAATTAGACGTTCAATTACATTAAAAGTAAATTAATTTCTGCTTAGTTAGAAAAAAATTGCAGTTTCTTAGTTTTACTTGAGTAAAGAATGTCATTTGAAGAAGCGCCAAATATTCATTACAAAAGAATGGGCAATAAGGCCAATAACATTTAGAGACAAAAATAAAATAAGTTCTATTGGACATAATTTATAAAACTCTATTAAATTATATTCTATAGAATATATATTTGAATATTCTATATAAATAATATTCAAAAATTCGAAATTTCTCGAAACACTGATTCGGAGTCGAATGACATCTCCAAAGTAACGTTTATTTCGCCAATGCAACTTGTCCAACTAACTTATGGCCCCCCCCCAGCATACATTTTTCCTTCTAAAATATTACATATAATACGAGGAGGGTAGATATAAGAATATGCTTATAATGAATAAAAATAACACTTAGATAAAGAGAATTTTTTTATCTTATGCGTTTTCTTAGTTGAATATTTCACGACAAACTGCTTGGTACAGAATGTTTTTAATTTATCGGCTTCCATACTGACGAAAAGTGAAATATTTAAAAATTAATAATGTATACAATGTTAGAATATTTTAAAATTTTAACAAAATATTTCTAACACAAATCATTTATAGCGTAAGTTTCAAACTTTTTAAGATTTGGTACCGATTGAAAGCTTTCTTTATTCAGAATTTCCTTATTAAATTAGAGATATTCACTGTTCATAAACGTTAAGCCTAAGAGAAAAGCATTCTAAATTAATTTGGTTATGCTTCAAAAACAATACCTATTTTTTACAAATACACAATTATAATCGTTAAGTATCATACTTTAAAACAAAAATTACGATGGGCACTCTCACTCTCTCTCTTCCTAGATAGGCATAATACTCTTCTAGGGAAAAAATCTACTTCCTCAATAATATTTTTTCTCATAAAAAGAAGTTTTTGATCCATGAAAAACTGGGAAGAAAGATTAAAAAGAATACCTCGATCAAGAATGAAATATTCGGCAAATTTTATTATGAAAATCCAAAACAGATTCTTAGACAAAAAAAATCGAAAATACGGTTGGTTCCAGAATCATATGATAAAAAAGTATTTTTAACAAGTTAATTGCATACTGTGTTATAAAATAATAATGTAATGCTATTATTCACTGGCATTTTAACAAGTTAATTTAATAAAGGTTTAAGGAATTATGTTCTCTTTGGATTTTTGGGGGATCAAAAATATCTTCTAAGCAATTTTCAGTGAGAAGTATCGTAAAGACAAGCCATTTTAGGATCAAAACATGCATGTATTAATAAAATATATATTGCGTAGTTTTTTTAAAAAAAATAAGGATCACATTGATATAAAATAGTCGCTAAAATTTAAGCAATGCGTTTCGTGGATATTTAATACGCTTATAACTCAAAGCGCGCTCTTTTTTTTTTATTGAGAGCATTTATAACCCCGTGCACCACAAAGTAGCACACGAGGACCTACATAGAAGTAAGTGTGAAGCACACCTCACAAAGGAAGAAGGAAGGATTGCAACACAAACATCCATGCCTTTTCCAGGATTCGAACCCAGGCCCTACGGCACCTCAGTCAGCTTCAATATACTGGATGGGCGGCTATGCATCATTATCCTACATCATTTAGGCTCTCAGAATATTTTTTCACTCACCTGTATCAATTAATTTGTAATAAATGTATCATTTCTCCAACTAAATAACTCGATTTTTTTTTTCAAAACTACAGTCCACAAATTTTTAGATATAAGGAATTGAATAATTGAAGATACTGTAGGCTGTGTTGTTTCATCTGCATTACCAAAGAGTAATAAATAAATCACTCTTATTTAAGCAACAAATATAACCTTTGACATACAAATAAAAATGAAAAATTTGATGCATACTTTCTTCTTTCTTTAGAAATGGAGATTTCAAGTATCGTTGAGAATGGGCGGAAGAGATCCTTAAGCATCGAAACAAAAGATAATAGACTCAAGATTGCCAACGACCACAGTTGTCAGATCTTGTGTCCTCGGAGACGTCATAAATCTACCAAGACACTTGAAAGGAATGAAGTCATTATATGTCAAGGAGTTAAATATCCTTAAATTATGAATGTACTAAAAGAGTTTTAATAAAATCGAGCAAAGACAAACAGGAATTATTTGTGTGTGTGCGCGCGCTTTAATGTAGCATTCCCCATGTTTTTGCCATGTTAAATCTTGACCAGTCGAAGAAACTCTCCATCGTTGGTACCTTAACCCGGGAGCAGTCGCCCGGAGCACAGAGTCACTCCAGGCTCACGAAATCTTTAATTCTGGAAAAACTGTTCATTAATGACCCGTTCTCAAAATCCTCTAATAGGACAGAGTTTATGGACACTAAAATGTATTTGTGACATATCTCCCTCATTTTTGAGAGTGGCAAACATTATTTGCTTTAACTTAAGGCACTGGGGGTGATTGAGTTCACCACCAGATCACTTCTGTTCCAAAATATTTTCTATGAACAGGCCACATATTTGCCCTGTGAACGACTTAATGGTTTTGATTGCTGTTTGTATGATTCATTATGATTTATAAATATAAATGAACAGAATATAAAAACAGATGTTGGCATCTGCGATCTTTATTGGATGAAGTTGAAACAGATCAAGCAAGGGAAGAACCTGATGATATAATAGATAGTAATCATAACAGCGAAAGTAAATTTAAGAAAAATGATAGACATGAAACGCTTGAGTTGGAAAAAAAATTTCTAAAGCCACTTTAAAAAATTCACCAAGAAAGATATGAAACCACAAGAGACACTGCACCTAGTCAAAAAGACACGAGCAAGAAGTAGTTCACCATGCAATTTCTCAACCATCAAAGGACAGTAAAACTACAATAATTTGAACAAAATATGACAGTTTTGCTTGCAAATATCATTCCTGTAATCATAACAAAAAGTATTTTTGTGATTTGTATTCTTTATTAAAGTCACGCACATTTGAAACATTTTAGTTAAGTTTAACTGGATTTTTTATCAAATTTTTAAAGAAAAATTGAAAAATGCTTAAAAGTAATTAAATAAACTTTCTCTTAGTTAAATTATTCACTAGAATTACAATTTTTTATCGTGAACAATAAGAATAATTCTAAAGAATAATCTTCTCCGTCACCTCGCGTGACCATTAACGTGTGTATCGAGTGCACGGCTGCTCTCTGGTTAATGTATGTGATTTGAAAGTACTATATTTTTTTTATTATGCCTCGAAAGAATCGTTTAAACATACGTTTTATGAAGTTTCATTCTAATACGTTTTCTGTAATGTCTATATTTTAAAACAATATCTTAAAAATCTAAAGTAATGAGTAAAGTAAAGTATTCGTTACGGTCATCTATGGACTCAAACCACTAACACCAAACAGTCATCCTACTGATGAGATCTCCAATTGTTGTGCTAATAGTTATGCAAAAATCTGTTTATTAACTCTAACCACAAGATCATCCTCGCACATATAAATAGAATTCTGTGTTGATTATTCACTATTCGGAATAACCAGTCAGTTCTGTATTATATTAATGTTTGTACCTTTTATCTACTACATAAATTACGTTTAATTAATCAAATAGGTGTGACCCTTTTAGCATTCACGATGTCCGTTGAAACTTCTAAACGTATTTGCAGCATAATTCAGGAACACAAATACAGTAGAAGGCTTTTAGGTTATGAAATCACTAGGTATTGTGTTTACAATCCCATGCATTCCTCTTTTACGGATATTTCACTTTTACCTCATAAAAAACTAAAGGTTTTTTTCGGTTATTTATTGAAAAAATAAACTTTTTATTTCAGATTAATAGTTCTTTTAAATCTTATTGAACAATTTAGAATATTAACATTGATTAATAATGAGGATCAATATTATTTTCATCCGGAAGAATATTTTATTAAATAAAAGGTTTGGTTGATTGAAAGTTTTTAATAACGCCGCATTTTGATGGTAACCGAGGGTTGTTGTGTGTGTGGTAACAGACTTCATAATTCAGAACCACGCTCAAGTGATGAGGATATAGCCCCCCACTCCCCAGACCTTCTAACTATGGCAACGTGAAGACTTTGAGCCTCTTTAGATTTAACACGTAGGGACAAAAGTGTTGGCCTGGTCAAAAAAATTTATTGTGCTCAAGTGAGAAATTAGACATATTTTTTTAGATACTAAGTAAGAATTATGATTAAATTGTCGAATCAGCCACTGGTCCACCAAAATTTGAAAAATCGCCAATTTGGCGCGTTTTTCGTGTTGCGCTTTGGAGTAGCAACCCTACCGCAACACGCAACGCCGGAGCACGAAAATTCAAGATGGAAGAAGGGAAATCATTAAAAAATAGCATTTTAAAGCGCGAAATTCAAGGCTTAGCGGGATAAGTGGCCAATTCGATGATCCAACCAGAATGATTATTAATTTTTAATGAGACCATTTACTTTAGTAAATGCGCTTAGTGTGCCCTCTTGGTTGCGTGGAGAATATCCAAGTGGTATTCTGGGTTTCACCAAGCGTTAAATTCAACAGTTGCTACAATCACATTCGGTCTGTCACTTCTAAGAAGATATTTTATGCTGCCTATTTCTTTAAACATTTCATACCCCGTCGGTTTATTGATTTTGCACCAGATGATTTGTTCCAAAACCACGTCAAAATTTACACTGAACATAAATGAACGATTTCATTTCGTGAACCCAAAGCACATATTGTGTTTTCCCTTGAATCCGCGCTATTTCGGCAAAAAATGATGTATTTCTTACAAATGTTCCTTTGCGTCACTCGTGAAAAAGCGCTCGGGCCATATACTACACAATAAAACTACTGAAATTGATCTATCTAATGATACAAAAATTTTTTAATAATAAATGGTTATTTTGGAAAAAAAGTTTTATAATCATTGCAGGACTTTTGGTTCGCCCTATATATCAGCTCCTCTACACAGCTTGTCTTTAATAGTACCCGGACTCAAGTCTAAGGTTCACCAGAAAGAATAGAGACTACAATTTTGCAACAAAGACCTCAAAATAAAGAAAAGGTTTAACAGTTTGTTTTGGGGAGGAAAGGGGAGTTTTTTAAAACAATTGAGAAGAATACTTAAAAATATAAAAATAACAGATGTTAACTTGTTTTTACTTTTAAAAAATAACAAATATCTGTTAAGTTTCTTCGAAAATATAGTTTAAAAGTATTTTTCTTTTAATTATCAAACTCTTCTGAAACCATACATAAGTAACAAATTCAAATTATTTTTCTCAGATTAACCAGATGAAATTTACGTTCCTGTATAAAAGAAAAAAAATCTATTTACCTCTTAATAATAATCTTTACTCAATTATCTGGCCCCCGTGATGAAAATAGAACAAATTTCTAACGACATAAGAATAACACATCTAAGATCACCCACAGGCATTTTTATTAACAGTATTTACATATAACATCCTTCAACAAAGTAACAGAGTGGTCCTGAAATACAGCCCATTTAAGATAACAGAAACAATGCTTTCGATAGCCGAAATCGATTGCAAAAACAGACGGAAGAGATTTAGTTCAATCTAAAGCAACAACTCTTCCCGATCCAGATTGCAGTTGCCTTGAGGCTACAGAAAGCCCAAGACCGTGTACGATCCATTAATTTTTCTCCAAACAATAGCAGCATCAATTCTCTTCCAGCAGTAACATTCTGTGTCAAAAGCTCAGTAAGCCCAACAGGCTGCAATGAAGAATTAATCTCCCAACAATACATTAACGCCGATGCTGAAGCTCGATTTCTTTAACTATTTTCTCTGTCGATAAGCAAATACCTTGGATTTTGCTAGAGGGTAAGCTCAAAACACAACAGAAAAGGTGTTGGTTGTCTAAGATAGAGGGATCGTATATTGCGATTTTGAGTGCCTTTAAGTAATGTAGAAGAGTGACTGGTTGTTGAATCTTTAAAATGTCTTGTTTATAGTTCATTCTTTGATATATTTTGGGATTTGTGTTAAAAGTATCTCTAGGGGATGTGTAAGTTTAAAAAAAATGTAAGCAATCAAAGTACAAAATTTAAGTAATGATTTCATAAGTGAATAAATGTGTTACTTTAAGTGTGTAATAACTTTTAAGCCCTTTTAGGGAGCGCGGCTTCGCTGGGAGCTCCAATATGCCAAAAGGGTTCGTGTAAAAGACTCGCAAGAGAGGTTCACATCATGTTCGTTTGAGAGAGGGTTACTTTTTTCGTTAGTACCGGGTCAACTTCCCCCATAATAGACAGTTCATTTTTGAATCGTAACAACTTGTCGTTTTGAACTTTCGTTTCATACACTCTTCTGTCTCTCTTTTTACTATCCCATAAGAGAGTGAGAGAATTGTAAAGCAACTTACTGGTAACTCACCTCGCAATTTTGAACTTCGGTCAAGTTAATAGAACGACACCTGAGCTGGCACTCCTTTTCCTAACTAACACATTACACCAACGGGAGGACATCGGGCCTCGATAGTTTAAACATGCATCGGCTCCTTATCGGATATTTAGTGGCACCAGAACTAGAACCAATGGCACTTGGATCACGTGTTTTAAGCTACCAGGGCCACCCCAAATTGATATGAAAATAACCATAAAATGTTAATCTCGATTTTTTAAGTATCAATTACATAATTTACATATTTAACTAACTTTCACAGTGATTTTCTTGTCTTTCAAAAGTTGACGCCATAAAATTAAAATAAATGCGTTACGAAGCTACATGAGGGCTATAAGTTAATTTTAAAAACTAATTTATTGAACTATTTTAATAAATGGGGTAATTGATTAATCTGAAAATATATTTCCTTACTAAAAACACAGGAGCCTTTATTGAGATTACTTAAATGCTCATTTCAGGTTTTCTTAATATCGTATAATTTATTGTAACTTGGCCTCTAGGTAACGTAGAAACAAAATAAAATATGCTTTATAAGTGAAAGGATTTTCTATTTAATAAAATAAAAAAGAACAAAAATGTGTATTTCAATCTTAATCAGTCTTTTCATCGTGTTCGGATACCTTAAAAAACCCAGATCACAGAAAATTCATGTAAAGCACATATAAGAATTTATCGGAATAATATATAGTTTCAATTAATATTTTTACTTATGTGCAAAACTACAATAACAGTAATTCTTCCACCTGACAATATTAAAGCATTTTCATGTCAAATTTCACCATATTATGCTCAGATTATATATTCAAAATTGTTTTACTCCATTGCATTTCAACTTTTTTATATTCATATTAAGATAATCATACTACAAAAAATTAAGGCAATACGAATAATTGGAAACAAAAAACAAACATCACAAGATTATTTATTAAAAAATTGCGTGGAAAATCTGTAAAAAATTAATTGAAATTCCAATCCCTCTTTTTAGTGACAATAATTTTTTGCTGGTGATTAATGAGTAATTATAAATCAATAAAAGTTTCTTGCAATTTATAAGTTTCTACTATATTTTGTGAAAAACTAAATAATGTCTTTTTTACTTACTAAACGTTTTTGTCTCATTAAAAATTAAAAAAAAATTAGCTTAATATTTTCCGTATGATTATTTTAAGCACTTAAATAAATAAAGTATGTTTTCTTAAGCCTATTTGCTATGTCTCAAGAGTTAGTAAGAATCTCTAAACATCAAAAGCAAATAGAAGAATGGGGTATTCAGTTCCATATTTGTTTCTAAAAAGTAAACATTGCAATATGTAAGAAGGTTTTAAAAAATCCGAGCCTGTTAGGTAACTGAAACGGTTTTTTTACGCGCTTTCTTTTTATATATATAAAAGTTAAAGTAAATATTTTGCATTGAGAAAAACATACTCATATTAGACTTTTTTTTTAAATGTTCATCTTTTTAAGAAAAATTATTTTTTACACTGGTTATGAAAATAGAATGTTTACTTTTTGCTACATCTAGTCAAAAATAAAATTCTTATTAACAATAGATTTAATTTTATGTTAATAATACACATAATATATAATTTCTTAGATTATATATACAGGTATAGTATAAAATAATAGGAACACTTGTGGAAAAACATTTATTATTAAGGGTTTTGGCCACCTTTGGCCTTAATGACAGCTTGCATTCGACGTGGTATTGACAAATAAAGGTCTTGAACACACTACATTGGAATTCACACTTATTCCTCGTGCAGGGAAGTCTCCAGGTCAGGTGGTATGCGCAGAGGAGGAAATCGAGCACGGACTTCGTTCTTTAAAAAGCTCCAAAAACACTCAATGATATTCAGTTCAGGTGACTGGGGACACCACGTTAGATGTGCTACTTCATCATCATGCCATTTTAATCATGTTCGAACACAGCGAGACGTGTGAACAGGAGTGTTGTCTTCTTTAAACGCAGGGCGTTCTCTCAGAGAGAGGTTCTGAAGCATAAGGTGTAGATGATCTGCGAAAATGCTTCGATAATGGTCACCTGTTATCATACCCCTCAAGACAACGAGATGCCCAATTCACAGGGAGATATTGCAAACCACACTATCACAGAACCTCCCCCATGTTTCATGGTTAGAACCAGGCAGTCAGCAGTAAATGCTTCTACAGTTGTTCGACATACGTACTCACGTCCGGATGTCTGGAATATTGTAAATGAGGACTCATCAAGCTAGATGATTTGTTTCCATTGCAGTTGTGTCAAGTTTAAGTAGTCTCGGTAGCTTGTAGTCTCTTCATAGCATCCCGTGCCGAAATTAATGGTTTTGGAGTAGCTACTTTGCCATGAATGCTTGCAGCATGCAAATACCGTTGAATGGTTTTCATGGATACAGGGTTCTGAAGGTGAGTATTCATCTTGGATGTTATCTGCGGCAATGTAGTCTTTCGTTTATGAATGAATATCCTCTTCAACACTCGTCTATCCCACTCCTTTAACTCGACTTTCGTCCACTGTTGTGCTTCTCAGAAGACACCTTACTCATATTTGTGTAAACTGTCATAACACTTGACGCAGTGGTCCTTGAAACACCCACAAGGTTGCATGTTCTAGACACGGACCCTCCAGCAAAGCGAGCTCCAACTGCCATGCCTCTTTTCACGTTGGAGGGGTTAGATTTTAAGACGCTTTGCTAAGAACAGAATTTTTCCCATGCAACTCTCACACTGCCAAATTCTTATCTGATACCTTCCCTTTCATCTTCACTACGTGGCTCATTGTTCCGACACGTGGTGGCCAATTGTTTCACGGTCGAAGGACGAAGTCATTTTTAAGTGGGTGTTCCTCATTATTTTGTCCTATACCTGTATATACCAATTCAAAAATATTGGAAAGTTTTATTTATGGAATAAAATTTTTTAAGAAAAAATTTTAAAAGGACTTTTTGAAACCACAAAAACGGATAAATGCACTCTTTACGAATAAAACTAAACCTCTCCATAGATCTATCTATTTTATGTATGCGTCGTACAAAAAAGACTGATGAAATTCTTTAAGAACTATGCGATACCTGGCAAATGAGTAAGTAACATTAACTGATTGGAGAATTACATCATTTTAATTTCTTGGCAGCATCAATAAAATTATTTCTCCAAAAGGAAAAATTATTTTATAAATCAATCCAAATTATTAAGAGTGGGAATTGAAACACTAATAAATAAATTTGCTTTTCAATATTTTCCAAATACCTTCAAATTTATTCCGCAAGTACAACATTAAATGAGGACTATATGTTTGCTTTTAATTGACATTTCTTTCAATGTACATATTTTTAAGGTAATTAAATGATATTGATACCCTATACTTCTGTTTTCAATGAAACTGGATTTTTTTTTACAGAACCATTTTTTAGGCTATGCGAATGAATGAGGGTAAGAAGAGAGTCAAGTATTATGGAAAAGTCGGGTATTATGGAATAGTTGGGCATTTTGGAATAGTCAGGTATTATGGAAAAGTCGGGTATTTTGGAATAGTCGGGTATTATGGAATAGTTGGGTATTATGGAATACAAAGGTTTTGTCTCTGTAGCTGCTAATGCTTGGGAAATCCTTAATGTACTGAAGAAAGACTCTCATGATGCATTACAGGGATATTTGATCACTTGTTGTTGCCATACCATTCGCTACAAAACAAAGTGCATTTTGCGATTTGCAAAAATTTTTGCAGGTATTTTTTCAAACATTTAATCTAGTTCACATGTTACTTGAACATTAAAATTAAGCATAATACATAAGGATTGTAGTTTGTAATACTGTGATCGTTTTTTAACTAACAATGTTTTGTCTCTCAGTTTAAAGGTTCATTTTCCAAGATGGTCTGTCGTGTATTATAGAATACTAGATATTCCAGAATACTCAACACATTCCATTTTGTTGTATCATTTGTAATAGACTTCATTCCATCAAACTAAAGAATCAGAAAACAAAGACGTTGAATGTATTTTCTGGAACGGAAAAGTCTTCGAAGATCAACGAAGGTAAACTTGGATTCAATGATTCACCTGTTATCTGTGGGCTCACCTTTACTATATTAGACTATGATTTTTTTTTAAAATCCGAAACAGAAATGACATTAACGTTATCTTAAAAATATAGCTTTTATAGTTCAAAATAACTATGTTTTATGAAGTCTTAATTAATTGCCGAATGGCTTAAACCACATATTCTATATTACTTTTCTATATTCCATAATACCCTCTACTTATTTTTTATAAATAAGTTTTTAAAACAACAAAATAAATATTTTTGACAAGGAAAAATTTCTTTCAATCGTTTATTGTATATAACGTTTATTGTATATATTGGCAATTTTGGAATATTATCAAAAACAAGTTATTTTTAGAAATGAAAATAATATTTGATAACACACTACTCTCATTTATTAACATCGTACAATTTAGCAATACGAGAGCTATTGGCAACGAGAACAACACCTTGGTTGGCACCCATTTCTAACTACTACACTACACCAACGGGAAGACATTGATCCTCGACGAATTTAACATGCATCGACCATTTCTACACGGCAGGTCTTCAGTGGCACCAGGACTCAAACTCGCGGCACTCCGGCCAAGAATTTGTAATAATAACCCCTGGGGCTTTAGGTATGTAGCCTGGTACCTTTTAGGCTATGTAAGGCAACCAATAATACATTTGGTTTGGTTTTTCAACTGACGGTGTTCTTCAGTCTCTGTAGTATACTGAACAAATTTTGAACTCGTATTGCAAGATGAAGAAAATTTATGCACTAATCTTCTTCCTTTTTTATTGCACACATGTCACGCTACAAGTACCAAAGATTTAAACATTTTAATTGCTTCACTGTATTGGATGATGTTTAGGTGAATTTAGCTTCAAACATGAGGACTCGTAGCACGAAACTCGATCGTAAAACTTAAAGATAATGGAAAAAATAATATCGATGGAAAGCTAAAACAAAGCTTCGAAATAGCTGTCTGCGATATCCTTTTATTTTTCGTATCACCATGACAGTATATAGTAAAAAAAAATCATCATAATCCATTCGTTGTCTGAATGTGTCTCAAAATGTTTTCACATTAGTAAACAAT
The DNA here is from genome assembly GCA_019973975.1 of Trichonephila clavata. Classification (NCBI taxonomy): domain Eukaryota; kingdom Metazoa; phylum Arthropoda; class Arachnida; order Araneae; family Nephilidae; genus Trichonephila; species Trichonephila clavata. The sequence continues at coordinate 37,907 of BMAO01033633.1, read as the reverse complement.
CATCAACGGAGCTCATCACTAAAAACAATTATAAATCAAAACTTTTATTTCCTCTTTATCATATGTTACATAATATCGTTCTTCATGACACTTGCTAGACAAAGATGTTTGATCACATGATACCTACAATCAATATTAATCCCGGCTACTAAGTAATTCGCTTTGCGTTTACAGTTTCTACAGAATGATACGATGGAATGTAGACTTTGAATATTGTACTTCGAATATCGTCATTATCATCATATATCATTATCGTCTATCTTGTCATACAGGTCGATTATCCCCTTGTAACATTCAAGATTTACTTCCTACAAAATGCATTTTTTGTAGACACAGAGCAATCAACTCTGTAATCACTATTGATATTTTTAAATTTTAAGAGTAGAACCAACTTAAAATTTCACAACATATTCTTATCAGCCTCAAATTTCCATTAAACTGCTCTTTCAAACAACCGAGAACAAAATTAAACTCTTTTTTTTTTTAGAAAGCGGAGGCTATCAGTTTTATATAAAATTCCGCGTGTTATTATGAATGCCCTTACATCAGCGTTTCTCAAATTGTGGGGCGCGACCCCCTAGGGGCGTGATAACTCTACGTGGGAGGCGCAAGCATGTTGAAAATAAATTTTAAAAAATTATTAATTTACTGAAAAGAAACAAAAATACCTTCTGGCACATTTACACTGTGATATAATATACTTATAAATGTATCAGTACTGCACAAAGTATTTAATAATTAATATATCAATACTAAAATATGAACAAGTTTAATAATTAGTAGTGACTTCCATGAGATTATCATGTATAAAATTTAATACTTATCTTGATAATTTGTACGGCTTATAATTAAAGTCGTATTGAAGCTTTAGCGTCATAGCACATCATCATTGCCTTCAATACATTGTTATTGTACGGAGGAGAGGGGGCGCGTCGAGAATTATGATTGAAAATTGGCTCGCAAACATTGAAAGTTTGAGAAGCTCTGCCTTACGTTATTAGTTTACTTGGAATGAACTTTTTCGCATGTAATATTTATTCAAAAGGATTTAAAATATAAGGTTATTATTGATTTTCCTTTTGTTACATGTAATCTGAAATGTCAAGGAATCCAGGCTTTCGTGGGAGTTCTGCACTACTTATCATCTACCGTATTTATTCGAATCCAAGCCGCACGCCAATTTCTCAACAAAGTTTTCTGAAAAATGAAAAATGGTCCAAAATTATTCATTGAAATCCAGTTTTGTGAAATTAAAATAAATTTAAAATGAGAATTAATAAGAAGTGAATAATTAGTTATTCTATCAGTGTTCTCAACACTTTCAAACATATACATTAACCTGTAAATGCTCTAAATACCCGTACAATATTTTTCCCCTTAGATTCTAAGTCACCCCCATTTTCAGTAGCATTAACATTGCTAAAATAATGTGGTTTAGATTCTAGTAAATACGAGATTATATATATGTTTAAAATAATAAAACCTTGACTAAAAGTTTAGTTTAGTAAGGGAATTAATTATGCAGAAAAAGGATGAAATACAAAAATAAAAGAGCAAAAGATATGAAAAAAAATTTGCAAATAAGAACAAAATATCAATATACCCAAATTTAAACTTTTGATAAAATTTTCGGATAATAACAATATTTCCAACATTTTTAATAAAACTTCATTTTCAAAAAAGCGCTTATAATAAAGCTTTGAATTTCAGAAGAAAAGGAAGAATACTTTTTAAGACAAACCGTTGCCACAGAAAAAAGAGAAATATTAGGTGTAAAAGAATATAATTAAAAAAGGATGTCAAACAATTTGAAATAGTAAAAGAAAAGAATTTTCCAAAGAGAGAAAAAGCAAAAAAATTCAATCCGCTAGTCGCAAAATTGCTTCCACGCCTGGATAAAATAACAAAATAAAAAAAAAGTCTAAGAAATGAGAGAACAGAGGCGGAAATAAAGAAGAGATAAAAATATATATATAGAATTTTCATTTTGTTAGTATAATATATTAACTTGTTAAATAAAAGAAAAGAATTCCATGTATATATGGGTATTACAAGATTAACTTTTAAAAAAATGTGTTTCAAAGGAATTTATTTTCTTGTGTAAAGTAAAGGAACATTTTTTAATTCATTTGTGAGCTATATTTAAAACAGAGATGAATAATAAAGAAGAAAATTAAAGAAACAGTGAAATGTTTTCAGCAAAATTTTCATATAAAAGTTTCTTTTTCTTTATGTAATTTTGTGTGTGTGTGTGTGTAATATAAAAGATATTTGGACAGCATAATGCGACTGAAAGAACGCATTGAAATAGACAAAATCAATATTGTTAATATATTTAATGCAAAATATCATAATTGAGAAATTAAATTTGATCAAAATAAAAAAGTATTACCTTACAGCAAAGTTTACAATACAGGACCTGTCTACTATATTTATAGAAAATAACATCTAATTTTTATTTTTATACACCTTTTTTTAAATGAATTTAAATCAACATTTACCATATCATTTACAGAAAATAAAATTTAATTTTCATTTTTATACACCTTTTTTAAATGAATTTAAATCAACATTTACTGCATCATTTACAGAAAAGTTTTTTAAATAGCACTAATGGCCAATTTCTATCAAACAAATACTTCATTTTCAGTAAAAAACTATACTTTACAACAGTGCTTCTCAAACTTTCAATATTGGCGACCCAATATTCAATCATAATTTTCATCACACCCCCGTCCCTCCATTCAATAACAATGTATTGAATACAATAGTAATATACTTTAACGCTAAGGCTACAATACTATTTTAACCTCTCAAGTGCTTCTGACGTATATAAACGTCTCGCTCACCCAAAACATTATAAGCCCAAGGACATATTTATACGTCTTTCCGAAGTACAATCTTTTCTGTGCACTGCCATCCATAAAATTACTCCGAAGGCTTTAGAATGCATTAAAAAGATTTTGACAGGTTTGCGAAATATTAACTTATTTACTTTTTTATTCATTCCTTTCCCCCTCTCCTCCCCCAATACATCACATACGCGCGCCTATGTGGAAAACGATTGCATTGGGGAGCGAATCGCTTAACTTTTAATCGACAGTTAATTTATTAATTGTAAACTGCACAAATTATCATGATAAGTGTTAATTCTTGTGTATAATTTTATATGCGACTAGCCAATGGGTGGTCCAACTGGTTATTAATAAACTTTTTCTTAATTTCTTAATTTTCTCTATTGTTAAATTAATTATAAAATACATTCTACGGTACTGATATATTTCTTTGTGTATTATATCAATGTAAATGTTAATTTTATTTTTTATCATATTAGAATTTTTTTTTTTTTTTTTTTACTTTCAATAAATTAATATTTTTTAGAAAATAGCCTTTTGTTTTCGAACTTTCAATATGCTCCTCCCCAGGGGCACACCCCACAGTTTGAAAAACTCCGCCTTACCCGGAATTTAAAAAAAGAAAAAAATGAGATATATTGCAGTTTAATTGTATTTAACATAACAACAAAAGCAATAAATTATAGTGATTATATACATTTAAAGTAAGATTTTAAAAAGGTCTTTCGTCACTTTCAATACCAAGAAAGATAAAAAAAGGAAAAGTAAAGTTCTAAAACTAAATTAAAATCTAATTTGCTTAATTACCGTAATTTGAGACGACTGACATTTTTTCGAGTTTGCAGACATCTCTCGTGAAATTTTAATTGAATAGAATTTCGGATTAAGAGGTAAAAAACTGCCGGCAGTGACTTTTATAACAAATGTAATTAGTGTTATGGTTTAAATAATTACTGTCTTTTTAATTAGGGTTTTTTTTTAAAAAAAATCTTTCGTTTTTTTTAATCTCTCTCTTTTGTGTTCCTTAAAAATATTATACAATTTTTGAAATAGTTTCGTTTATTTACAACATCATAACTGACTATATAAGTGAGAACATCAACTTATTGTTTTAAACTTACAATTTGGTACGACTAGCTGGTACACCTGTTCTTAGCAAGGGCGAATTAAAAAACTAAACAGTACAGATTGAAGGAAAAAGAAGATTTTAATGAGTTTATTTTACATAAATTTCAAATTAAACAAAAAAAAAACTTTTTCATATCTCATCTGAACAAAAAAACGCATATTTATTAAATTTTAAGTCTGAAGGTCTAATAGCTGATAAAAAAGGATTTTTTTTTATTTATAACGCCCGTAACTCTCTTATGGGTCGATTTTTGAAAAAAACACCTTCCTAAGCGATGTCTACTCAGCAAAAGTAACACACTGTTACAAATTTTGTGTAATGAGCGTAAATAGTGTAAATAATTTATAACTGGATGTATAAAACGTTAATATTACATTCTGTTGTATTTATTTTTCATGTTAAAAGTATAATATTCGCAAGCAACGTCGTTCCTAAAATAGAATGGCGATTCAATGGAAACACAGCGAAATGGTGATAGAGCCAAGTTGGCTTCATTTTTGGCAACTTGGCGATTGATTTAACGGTGTAGTTGCTTTGTTGTAGCGCCACCTTTTGGGTAACTGCAACAAAGCGAATAACACAAAAACCTTCTCCCTAAAAATTACAAGTACATTCTGATTTTCATAGTGATTGGTTGAACGGTGTTGGAGTCAAGCGAGTTCATATATGCAAACATCGATTTTTATATCTATAGATGACGAAAATGTCCCATTCAGATCATCAAGATCTTGCACGATATCATTCCTATATTTCAACTCACGAATGAAAAACGATTATCACTCCTGTATCAAATAACATTATTTAAATTTGTGCTTAAAAGAGAACGGAACTTTACAATTTTGTATGTTTAAAACAGTCCTATATAGAACCCCTATATAGAAACCTTTTTTTCCTTTACAATATATATATTTTCCATACACTATAATTGCCTCTTTTGATGAATTATCGATAAAGATTCCTTCAGTTTTAAAACAGTTATCTACTGTAAAAAATTTCATTTCAACGATTTGAAATTTTCATCGTTACTGTTATTTGTAACTTGTTTTAAATCATTTTCTGTGTATGTTTAATATAAAGCAAATTTTTAGTTCTATCAAATCTAAATATAGGACAAAAAGCACTTGAAATGCTGTCTCTTTATCTACTGCACTGTTAATACATAAAAGAGATCCAAAATAACTTCCATGTGTGTGGAAATGCTTTTATTTAGGCGAGAATAATTTGATGAACTAGACGATCCGATACAGTACGGAAATGAATTACACTAATTTAGTAGTTTGAATAGGCAGGTTTAACTGTAACCGGTTCCTAGATGACTATGGAACGATAAGAAAGGATATGGCAAACTGTGTGGCAATACACAGTGCTTCAACGGACGTAGTTGTCTTGTCTGAAATAAGGGTTAAATTAGTTTGCATTAACGTCGTTCTAGGGTTGCACAATGGGTAACTTATGATGGTATCAATCCCTTAGGAAGGAGTGTTCAGGTACTATACAGAGCATTATGCTTGCAATATCTCACTTTACCAGCAGTGTTGCCAAATGTAGGGGAAATTTAGTAGATGTACAGATTTTCGTCAACTTTTAGGAAGTAAGGGAAACAACACTAAAAAGTTCCAAAAGAATTCAAATTTGTTTATATTAATAAAAATAATTTCATTGTTTTATGTTCATTATTATAAACTGACCTTGGAAAATTTGTTTGGGTAAGTGGATTTAATGAATTTTATATTCAATTTAGCAATACATCAAATCAAAATATGCTGGCAAAGAATGTTCAAAAAGAAATTCCTTGAATTGACCTTTTAAAAAACTTTTTTAGCCGTCCATCCGGTATAGTGGTTAGTGATGCTGACTGTGGTGCCGTAGGGCCTGGGTTCGATTCCCGGAGAAGGCATGGATGTTTGTGTTGTAATCCTTCACACATGACTGTAAAAAATTCCTTCTTTCCCTTGCGATGTGTGCCTCACGCTTACTTCTGCAAGCCTCCGTGTGATACTTTGTAGTGCACGGGGTTTAGAAATGTTCTTAATAAAAAAATAACTTTTAAGCATTTATCCGATTTCGATGCATTTTTCAAAACACATTCTGATAAGAAAGTATAAGTTTTACATTACTAATAGTAGCATTTCTCACTCTCTCTCGCTCTTTATACATATATATATCAGACCCAGGCCCGCTGTTAGAATGAGGAGAGCATCAGTTCCATAAATAACATTTTTATTGTCCTTCACACATTTCAATTCCAACTTGGCGGTCCTTTGGCGCGCAACTGCGTAGAATAAAAGACATCATTTTTGCGAGGAGTCACCAGCTATCTTCCATTTTCACTCTTCTCTCTCGTCACGAATCTACGAATATTTTTTCCAGGTACATGGGTTTCTGGGAACCCTCAGACCCGTATCTGGCTAGAAAAGTTCTTTGAGGTGAAGATCTTGAATGGCTCGGTTTTGGAATCTGGTGTTCTTTCTCGTCAACGCTCGCTCTAACTTTAAGTAGTCTTATTTATCCTCAAATCCCTACGTGATAGTAAAGAGTTCACTCTATTTCTATTTATTATTTACTTAATTTTGAAGCTAAACTTTCCAGACCTGACACATATATAAAGGAGAAAAGGGGGGACTCACTCATTCATCAAGTGATCCCCCAAACTGTTAGACCTACAGATATAAAATTTGGAGAGCATGTTTCTTTTGTTAAACAAAGATCCGCTGAAAACAGGTTTTAGTGAAGGGGACTGACAAGGGGCTTAAGAGGACGTATGAATTAAAACTATTACTGTTTTGAACTGTTAGACCTATAGAATTGAAATTTAGTAAGCATATTTCTTTTGTTGAGTAGAAATCAGCTAAGAAAGTTTTAAAACGGAAATCGACTCCCTAGGTATGTCTAAAGTTGTTAACTGAGGGTGTACCGATTTAAAAAAAAATAAAACCTTTTTGAGCTATTAGACATACAAATTTAATACTTGATAAGCATGATTATTTTGCTCAGTAGAGACCCGATAAGAAAGCTTTTGCAGAAATTAGTCCCTTAAGGTCCGGAGAGGGAGATCTGCAGACTTGAAATTTGGTAAATATGTTTCTTTCGCTGAGTAGACATCTCTTAAGAACGGGTTTTGCTGAAGTCGACTGCCGGTGAAAGGCGTAAAGAGAGCTCTTAGACAAAAATATTGTTGTTTCTTAATTATTATAATTACAATCTTGAAATTTGGTAAGATGTTTCTTCTGTTAAGTAGAGATCTACTAAGAACGGGGTTTTCGAGAAAAACTCCCAAGTGGAGTTACCGGGACGTAAAAAGAAATAGATTTTAGTTTTAGAAATCCATGTCCACATGTTAAATTGAGGCTAAGAATATAAAAATGTCTTCCAATAGACACGAAAGCTTAATTTTAGAACTTACATATCTGTAAATTAAAACCGGTATATATATTCATACACCTTCATGAAAAAATAGCAAATAGGGCGGGTAACAGCTAGTCATTAATATTTTTATAACTTACATAAAAAGGTGAAAAAAGCACTACATATAGTTAAATATTAATGGAACGGGAAAACTGCAATAAAATAATTTCGTTAAGTTAGTAGACATCAAAAAATTTTAGATAGGAACCGGAAAATGTGTGAGATGTTAAGGAAGAAATAATTTCAGGAAATAAAATAATCATTTCTAAAACTACTTTTCAATTATAAATACATAAATAAAAATATTAACCCATTTTTCTAAAGATTTTTAAGAGAATTTTTTTTTTTATTTCCCGAATATTCATTTTATTTTCTAATTTCCTCGGTATCGTTGGTAAAAGAAACGCGAATATTATAAGGAAAATAAAAATGTATAGTTTCAAATGTATTTTACAAGCTTTAAAACTTAAAAAATTCAAAATGGGATCAATAGTTAAAACATTTCTTAGAGTAAATAGATAAAAAGAGAAAAATAAATATAAAATCTTGTTTAGCAGGAAAAAAAATAAAAACAATTTCATAAAACTAATTATTAAAAGTTAAATGGAAAACTTCGAGGTTTTTTTCATAAAAAACGTGTGAAATAAAAAAATTAATTTATTTGCTAAAAAGCGAACACAAGAAAACTTCAAACTCTAAATAAAAGATAAAATATAATTAAAAGACTTTTATAACATTGTTTCAAACTCAACTGTGAAACATTTCCTAATGCTTTCTTAAATACAGCTGTTACACAATTTTTTAATACAGCTGCTAAGCGCTTTTAGTGTTAATTTATTCGAAATTCTAACAAAAACAACTGGAAAGCTACATTCTATTTTTTCTATTAATGATTAAAACGCGTGAGATCGTTGAAACAAAGTTAATTTTTTTTAAAACCTTAATGTCTTTGTGGAGTTATATTAAATCCTATACAAAAATAATTTTTTTGGATAAAAATGAACCTTATCGTAAGCATGGAATGCGTTCAAATAAAAATTCTTAAACAGTATACTAATGATTCACAGAAAAAATATATAATTTAATAAATCCGCTTAAAAAATATTTCCCTCAAAAAAGAATATTTTTTTTCATTAATTATCGAGAAAAAAGTATTTTCTTCGCCAAAAAAAATTATTTACCAAGAAACTTATGAATCGCAAGAAATGTATTTTTATAGTTAACTCTCTCTGGAATTACTTTTTCACCCTCAAGGGGAAACAACGGAAAATAAATCCCAGCTTAGTTCGAGAGTAAATATAATGAAATAGAATAAAAATAACAACAGTTTCGTTACGGAAACTGATTTGGACGTTTATTAACAATATATATATATATATATATATGAATTTTCTAACTTACACTATGTGTTAAGTGTAACAGCGGTTAATCACTAAATTTATCTCCGAAAAACTTATTTAAAATATTCCCTTAAAATATAATTAAAATGATTTATCATTAAAATCCAAGTTTTGAATGGACAAAACGAATCAATGATAAATTTAACATTAAAATGTTACAGTCGACTGAACAAACTTTATTTAACAACTACTGGTGACGGATTCGATTTTTATCTTCTAAGCTGTGCGCGCGTCATTCTCATTGAGAAACATGAATCCATGATCTAAACTCTTCATGTATAAGGAAAATTTTTTTCCAATGGGGCTGCGTATTGATATTTCTTACCTTTGCAGACCTAGTTCATTCCCTAAGAGGTGGTATCACTTTTTAGTGCGTCCCCGTATAGGCGACACCAATTGCCGCAAGTAATTTTGACGCCTCCCCAGATGGAGGCACCTGAGCTCTGACGATGCGAAATTGAACTTAGGAATTTTAATTTTGCCGAGAGCACCCAAGCCAAACGGCACTTCAAAGGATTTTTTACATAACGCATAATCATACGACATGGCCGCTGTCGATTTTCTGCATCATAAAAATCCACCGACTTGGGCCGGGGTCGAACCCGCAGCCTTGGTTGCAGAAGGCCAGCGACAATCCAACTACGCCCCCGGTTGGTTGTATAATGAAATAAAATAATTTGAAATGAAACAAGAAAGGAGGTCAAAATTAAATAACATCTTTAGCGTATCTAGTGAGCCTGGCACCGATATTTATCAAATACAATAAACTTAGAAGGAAGAAAAACATATCACGGTTGCCATGTCGAATTTATAAAGTCTGTATATATTAAAGTAGGTAAATTATAAAATAATTCTGAATGGTCAAATGACGGGGACGACTCCAGATCTACTATTTAATTCTGTCTTCTTCAACACGAGAGCTATTGGTGACGGACCTCGTAATTATGAAGCACGGTCAAATTACGAGGACAACACCTAAATCTAACACTCCTTCTTCAAAGTACCACACCAGTGGGAGGAACTTGAGTCTCTACACGGCGAGTGTTCAGTGATACCTGGACGCGAACTCGCGACATGGCGATCATGATTTTGTGGCCATAACTATTGGGATACTTAGAAGACCAGATCTATTTAAGGGGCCTCGGGAGTGTTTATTTCATCTCGGAGGAGGGGGGGGGGAATAAAAGAATTTTCAGATAAATATCATACTTTGAAGTTAAAATTAAATAATCTGAATCTCGTACATATTATTTTTAAGGGAATGAGGTTTTAAAAAAGTACAAAATGTTTAAAATATAATCATAATTTTAAAAATTATAAGCATATGAAATGAAGAAAGATTTCTGTAATAAATACTAAGTAAATTTTACGTTGCGCATGTTATTTTCTAAAATAGACGCCTTTGATACTTAAAATTTTATAGAATTATAAAATGTACCATACTCTTTAAACCCTACATAATTTTAGTTATATATATATATATATATATACATATATATAAATATAATATTATATATATAATTTATATATATATATATAAAAATTTCTACATTTTTGCAACCAAACAAATTTCTACATTTTGACAACCAACCAATTTTCTACATTTGTGACAACCAAGTTATAGCCTACCAATTTGAATGTAATCTTTCTTGGTGTCTTCCTTACAAGCTGGTATAAAGGATGCGTTTAAGTGCAATTTAGATTTTTATCACATTATAAAAGCTTTCCATCGTTTCAAGAGTGTTGATCTCCTGGAATAAGCTCTGTGAGCAGAAGTTTTAAATCTTTTTGGAAGATCCTTTTACTGGGTAATTCTTTTGATATTTTTCTACTTAAACATTTTGGAGAATTTTTTGCTTAATAGTAGTCATTTGTTCTTTCATATTTCTATGAGATTTTTTATACTTTGGATTTTTTATACTTTGAATTTTTTATACTTAGAATTTTTATACTTTAAATTTCTATTTATTTTATTGTGGTCTTTCCCACCGAGTTGCAAAGGGGAAGGTTGGCGCCTTCAAACTAGTTTAACCCCACTTATTCGGTCCTAAGTCCGAAATTGCATTTTGACTCGCTAGTTCTTATTTGTATTTCATTAGATTTGATCTTATATATTTTTTTAATTTCCTGTTATATTCTATATTTTATATAAATTTCCTCATATATATATATATATATATATATATATATATATATATATTGTGTATTTCAAAATATTTAAAAAAATACTTAAATTTAAAATTTAAAAAAAATGTATTTTTTTAAATTTAAAAAATATAATTTATTATTACATTTATATAAAAATAGCTATAGCTGTAAGGAGATATATATTTAACTTTATAAATCAACTTATTACAAGTAATTAGAGCTTCTATTTTAGAAAATATGAGGCGCAACGTAAAAATTAATATTTCTTACAGAAATGTTTCCTATTTTCATATGCTTATAATTTTTTAAATTATGATTATACTTTAAACATTTTATACTTTTTTGAAGACACATTCCTTTATAAATAATGTGTAAGAGATTCGAATTATTTAATTTTAATTTCAAAGAAGTATATCTATTTAAAAATTATTTATATTTTCAACCCCCGAGACTTCTTAACATGAAACAATCCCCATTATTCCATATGATGGATCTTTAATGGTTCCTCATGCACTTGAACCGATGACTCGATTTTCATATCGTTGGCCATGTAACTTGCGACCACGAGACATTTAATACAGCTATTTTTTATATTTTGTACTGTAGTAATAACTCTTTTGCCGCTGATAAATAATAATTGCAAGCAGCAACAAACAAATTTTATAAGATAATACATAAAAGAATAATAATTGTCTAGCATATAGTAAGAATTAGGTATAAAATACCTAATCCTACAAAAAACATTGAATTTAAGGTAATATTTTCATGAAAGTAACATTGCTAACAAGCGTTATTCAAATAGATTATATAAAAGCTTTGTCATGAAGAACAAAATGGGACAGTATTAAAAGCCTCCTTGATGGCAGAGGCATTAATATTCAACGTGTGAGCATGATAAGTATATATATATATATATATATATATATATAATATATATATATATAATATATAATATATATATATATATATATAAAGAAAATCTCTCGCAAAATATATAAACTTCAAAGAATTGGTTTTTATTTTTTCAATACAAAAATTTAACACAGAAATAAAGATGACTTCTGTAATAAAAAGAATATATAATTGTTCATTTTGAATGGACAACTGCTAAAAGATAATTGAACAAACGATCGCTGAGTGTTTGATTTGCGACATTCAGTGAACTAACATGAAATCATTGAACTAATTGTCCCCTCTTTGAAATTATTACGTTTATGGGCCTCATTTGACTAATTGATAAACTTTAAATTAACCATTTAAATGGTAAAATAATGATATCATACTTGTATATATCACCATTTTTCACTGTTTCTCCGTAAGATAATGAAACATTTTAAAAATATTTTTTGAAAACAGCTGATTGTTTGATGTAATTACTTAGTCTGAGCAATATTTAAAATAGCATTCCATATGATGTTTAATATAGTATTAGCTCTAACCCCCAACTGATTTTTAATTCATTATGTATATATTTCATACCATATTTCTAGAATTTTAAAACATTTTAGTAATTGAATGTAATCTAGTAATTTAAATGGAATTGAAAGGAGAAAAAACTGGAATGAATATAATTATAATAAATAAACTACACATGTCATGGAAGCACAGAGTGAGTTCAAATGATGGATCTGATTTTTAAGAAAAATCATAATTTAGAAACTACTGTATATATTACGATAGAGTATATATTATATGAAGAGAAAAATACGGTTTTTCTCCACTAATGATTCAACAGCACATTCAACATCTCTGTGATTGAAATCCAATATTAGTGGCAATGACAAAGAAGAGTTTCTGCTTATTAGAGTATGCACAGTTTTTTTCCAGTTATTTCTGTGCAATATGCATTTAGAAATCGCTATGAAAAAGAAGAACGGACCAACAAGAGCATTTAGTGATGGTATCATGAATTTAAGAAATTGGGTTGGGAAAAGGTTAAGTGTGTTTAAGAAACATAGAGTGAGAGGCAAAGTTTTATTGGAAGTCCACGGAAGTCTATGAAAGTTTCCGCTAGTAAACGTGTCCCAGTTTAGAAAATTTTACGGAAAAAATTAAATTTCAAGCCGTATCATTTGCATTTGACACTATAAATAAAAGAGGATTTATGCAGTATTGTGAACCATTGATACAGTGAGGCTACAAAATACATGGAACAAACTGGATTAAAACTTGTCGAGTAACAAGGGAATCACGTACCGAACATTTGTAACTGAAAAAAAACTAAGTATGTTTCTCCTTACATTCATGCATACGCATCACTTATTGTAATATGTGTAGTAGTTTCAATATATATATATATATAAATAACTGCGATGAATGATTCTTAAATAGATTGATAGAGTCTGAGTTAATCTTGTTTATTGTACACTGAACATGAAAACAAGATAGACATTAAAATAAACAAATAAAAAAAAAAAAAAAAACCAGCGACTACATGTGAAGCAGACAAATACAGAACGAAAAGAATGTCCCAGAATTCGTATTAAAGCTTTCAAATCACATGATCTATTGATAGTGTAGTTTAAAGATCTGTTAGGCGCGATTAACTTATTATAAACGTTTCTGAAATGACATTGTAGTTAAAAGTTATGAAAAATTATATTACTATTATACATATATATTTATAAATCGGGTTCATCATTTGTTTTTACCCTGTACAATAAATACCTTATAAATTATACTGAAAAATAAAATACAATAAAGATATAAAAATAAAGTTATAAATAAGAAATTATACTGAAAATGTCATTTTTATACTAATGATATATTATTGAAGGAATTTTCCATCTTTTAAAAGTTGAACAAGTTTGTAACAAATCGCAATTATGAAATAATTTATAATTGAGACAGCGAAAAATAACATATCAAGATTAGTTGACGCACAGTATTAACAATTTTGAATTTAAAACACAACCTTTTTAATTTTGCAAAATGAGTTTTGAAACAAGCACCAGCAGCTTTGTGCAGCAAACCTTTCTTAGTGAGAGACAAAAGGTAACGGTGATGCATTCCCCAAATTCTATTACACAAACCACTTTTAAAACAAACAACAGGTTGTCATCGAGCAAAGTATAAATGCATAGTCGATGGAGTTGGTAAATGGCATCACAAAAAAATTAATTATTTTATACAAAGTACATATTAACAAGAATTCATTAGATTTATAAACCGATTTACATCAGTTTATAAATATTTAGACAACATGGTAAATTTTTAGAAACAACTACCAGCTTGAAAACAAACATTTTTAACACATTCAACATTCACTACTCTATAATGCATATCACTTCCCAAAAAGGCATTAAATCATCATAGACTATTTACAAATTCATTTCCTTTAAAATATTCTGCACTCTACAAATCCAAAAAATATCAAATAAATGGCGGGAAAGGAGTAAAAGCTCTGTTGCCAATATTGACAAATCGAATTCCTACAAAACCCAAAAGCGTACCAATACTTGTAACGTAAAGTGACAGTACTACATGAAAAAATAAACTCGGAAAAAATATTGCACGTAATAGCTGCATTACGAATTCCAGTGCTACCCAAACGACAAGCTGTGATATATAGTCCAAAATAAGAGAAGGAGAAAAGTTGAATTTATAACATGTTTTCCCACATACCATATGTTTCCTTGATACAGAAAAAGATTGGAAAGAGCGTGATGGGCAACACTACATGTCAAACTTAGTGAGGAAAATGTTCGAATTCTTGAAGGAAGAATTCTTAACATCCCTTCCTACGCCAAAGGTGAAAAAAAGTATTCGTAAAAGTTGAAGTTGACAAGCTCAGGCATGGACACAATTTTGGAATGCAGAAAAATACAATTTTTTCTTCTTAAGGTTTGCTTCGTGAAAAGGTGTTTTCATCTTTAATTTAGAATTTCATTCATCTTTTTCTGGTGGTCAGTAAAGTTCTGTATGAGGTTGATATGAAATGCTAAAATGCTCCACGAATACATTTGGAATTCTAGCAGTCGACTGCAAATAAAATACGTCTATATCACCGAATGGAATTGCAAATGAAAGAATAAAATTTTAAAATAAATAAACCACATAAGAATACAGTCTTACCCCGTTTTGAAAGTAAAGATGCACGGCTGTATTTAAACATATAGAGTAAATTAAATTTACTGACGTTTTACATTTGCCATATTAATTTATTTTTGAAATCCTGATTTGAGAAAAGTTTTTATCACATGTTTTTTTTTAATAAAATAGAGTGATAAGATCAAGAAAACTGAAGAGCCGTGGCGTCAATAAACAAGTTTATTTTATCACAGTAAAATATAGAGTAGCTAACGAGAAAAAAAAACATTTAACAATACGAAGTGAAAACCCTCTTAACCAATGATTCCCAAAGCATCGACCCCCAAAGGGCAAAGACGACCTGCAAAGGGTCCATGTCAACGAAAAAAATTAAATTCGCAGTGCAAATTGATGTCAACTTTAGTCGCTTTCATTTAAGCAGGTCGTGACATTAAAATTTGCTTTCAATGAATAGAACTATCTACATACACAGTGGTTACCCATTTACCTACATAACTTTATTGAAATACTTCAACACATATATCTATCTATACATATACACTGAAACTCGAAACATATCCATCTATCTATGTGAGGCTATTTTCTCCCAAACCGCTATACACAGGAAAAACCTATAGGTACCAAAAGATGGAAAATGATCCGAAAAATCTCCCTTTTGTTTACTCAAAATCCAAAATTACTATTGGCTAAAAAGATATTCACTAAAGAATTTAAAATGCATGATTGGTCCGCCCCTGTATACCATCTGTCGTGCAGAGACTTCGAAGAACAGCTGGGAGAAAGATTTCCGACATACCTGTCATTTATAAAACTGCCATCTTTCTTTCAGAATAGAAATCAGACAAAAAAAATTCCGGTACAATGGGCCCTCAAAACATGTTAATGTGGAACGTTTGATCGTATGTACAAAGCAGAAGAAACTATTAATTTTACCTTTATCGATATACTTGCTAAGTAACATTGATTAGTTAGGAAGCTGCACTGATGATTACATTTAGATGCAGATATCGTATCGAGTGTTGTTTATTTTATTGTTCAATCCTATGTTTTATTCTTCTCTTGAACTTAATTCATTTGTTTTTAACGAAATAAATTATAAGCTAAGTTTTTAAAAGTGTTTTAAAGTTTACTATTTAATTAAACCTTAATGATATGACTCAAAACCCATCTTCCAAAGTATTGAGCATCATGTTTCTCCCAAAATTTGTTAGTTTTGATGCATTATATTGCTAATATAATTTGATATGACTTATTTAGTTTCGAATTGCTTCATAAAAATTCATACAGGAATTTATATGCAACAACAGCAATCAGTGACAATAACTGTTAAACTTTCGTAATTTTTCAACAATAATGCCAAACTTAAACTCCTACTTCCGTTTAAGCTACATAAAGTTAATCAATGAAATGTTTAAATAATTAATTAGTTTGAAGTTGTAGTTTCAAGAAGAAATCAATTAAAAGCTTCACGAAGTAAATTATTCATTACATTGCCAAAAAAATCATGTTACCAAAAACAAAATCATACCTCACATAAAAAAAGTACAATTTACGCTCTGCTATGCAGAATATTAGTATTCAGAAACAACTATAAAAAAATCATAGACAAGGAAAAAATATTGATTCTTAAGTTCTTTTAAGTTGAAATAAAAAAAGGAAAACCCTTCAATATTTTTACTCAAATTCATTTGTTGAAATGTATTTGAACTTTTAATTACATTGAAGAAAAAATTTACAGTATTTGTATTGAAATATAACAAAAAAACCATAAAAAATTGGTAATTACGTAGGAAATGGAGCCCAGAGAATTAGAACGTAGTGTAAAATCAAAAGAATACACCAAAGTGCAAATAAAAAAGAACGAGAAAAAACATTAAAAGAGATTAAAATAGAACTGAACTGAAGAAAAGGTAAGTATAAATCATTTTAGTTCATCTTAAAAATAGTGTTAAAAAACTTTTTTTTTGTACTGTATTCAGAAGGAAAAAAAAAACATGATATGATCCAACTAATCTTCCAAAAGAAAAACGTAAGCCTTCTTTTAAGTAATTTTGAAAGAAAATGGTTTATTTTTCTATATATTTATATTTTTTGTCTGTACTTTTTGGAAATATCCTTTCTTAACTTCTTCACTGAATCTTAAAGCTTTTATTTCAAAAAGTGAGTAGGGAATAAAGCTTCATTATTCTAAAAGCTCTGAAATTAAAAATGCTCAAAATTTTTTTTTCCTGCAACGTACAAGTGATCTATGGCGCTTTTATTGAATGCATATATCTCTTTTTTTCTTTCACAAATTATTGCTACCTCATTCTATAATTTCTTTTAACTCTAAATAGATTTAATGAACTGGACAAACATTTAAGGTTTTTAGAAAACATAATATTTTAATGGATATTTTTCTCGTATTTTTATAATTAAATATTAATGCTGTAAATATATCTGTAAAAAAGCTTAGCTTTCTTTGTTTTTTATAATTTGAAGAAAGATGAAAGAAAAGTAAGACCACGCTATTAATCTTTTAAAAGAATGCACGAGACAGCCATCAAATACATTCTAAATTAAAATTTATTTTTAGAAATACCATAAGTTAAATAATAACTTAAAGATAATATTATTATCATAATATTCTAAGAATTGAAATAGTATCACTTGATGTTTAAACTTCTAGTGTAATACCAAATGTGATACGATAATTTTAAAAAAAATTAGGCTTAGATATTAAGAAATTCAAATATTCTTTTTGTAGAATACAAAGATTTACGTTAATTGTAAATATGGAAATGAATGAAGTTGTTCTACAGAATAAACCACTCCGTGATGTGATATAAATGGCCTGTATGGTTCATAACTTTTTAATCAAATTACCTGCAATGTGCACAAGTTTTCGTTACTTTAATAAACATATTAAACTGAAGTATGCTTATGACATAACAGCAAAATATGGAATTTGAAATAAGTTTTAAAAAAAATTGTAAGTCAATTTCTACTTAAGTCAACATACTTTTTTTTGTTTCAGTTAATTCAATTAAGCTAATGATTTAAGGTTTGAAAAAACGGTATTAACATTGTGTCCTCCACTACAAGTTTAAAAAAAATATGTTTGAACTTGAGGGGCGCCATCTGTTGGAGTTAGTTGAAACTTCGTCAAAAATGACACACAACAATTTTAAAATAAAAAAAATAAAATTAATTAATGAATTAATACTTGAAAAAACTGTATTAACATCAAGTGATCCACTATAAGTGTAAAAAAATGTATTTGAATTTCAGTGGATGAATAAAAAGAATTTTATTAACGGTTGAAAATTTGAACAAAAGATTATATATAACAATATACTAGCTGGTATACCCGTTCTTCGCACGGGTGAATTCAAAAACTAAACAATACAAATTGAGGGATAAAGAAGGTTTTAATGAGTTAATTTTATGTGAATTGCAAATTAAACAAAAAAAAGTTTGTTACATATCTCAGGTGAACAGAAGAAAAACAGTGTTTATTAAATTTTAAATTTGTAGATCTAATAGCTCATAAAAAAAAGGATTTTTTTTTTGTTTATAACGCCCCGTAACTCTTCTGAATCGATTTTTAAAAACACCTTCCTCAGCTGATCTCTGCTCAGCAAAAGTAGCGCATTTTTACAAATTTTGTGCAATGAACACTTAAAATAGTGTAAATTTATATATAGGTATGCAATAGGTTAATATTACTTTCTATTGTATTTATTTTAAGTTAAAATTGTATAATTATATCATTTTCAGATTTAGCGACGAATTCCATATACCAATATCAGATTTAGCGACTAAAAATTAAAATGTAACCTTAAAAGCGAATACACTTGTGATTAATACAAATAAAATAAACAAAAAAGAAGTGTTCTTTATGTGAGAAAGGGGAGGGTGAATGCGCCAGCAAATTCTTACCATAATATAAAAAATTTCTCTGAAAGAGTGTGAACCAATAGTAGGAACTGAATTAAATGCATGCATATGCAGGGTGTTTCCGAATTCATGGTACAAACTTGAAGGGTGGTTAGAGAACATTGTAACAGTCAGTTTTTGTATAGGAATATATAGGCGCAAGTTACACGATGAGCCACAAAAACAAAAAAATAAGAGGCGAAAGTAAAGACAAAGTGTTTATTGAAAGCATCGTTGACAAGTGTAATGTTTACAATAACTGTCCATAACGATTCAGCGCATGAACTATGATTTCCAGCTGCAGTGTACATTGCTGTATCACTCACTTGCTGTCGGAGAAGATAGTATACTGGATTCCAAGTTTGTGCTCGTTGAAAATGGAAAATATGTAAGCGATTTTCGTTTAAGACTGTACAAACGGTCTGATGAATCACACTTACGCGGTGAGCACCAGCTCTTGTACTTTCCCTCCAGACACGATGCTCAAGATGCTTTCTTTCACGATTGTTACTGTATACAGCTCTTCGTTGACCAGCACCATGTCTAGTGACGTAGAACAAACGTGTTTCACAAAGCTGACGATATAACCGCTGAAAAATTCTGGGATCCGGCATTCGTCGATCAGGAAACTGCGCCTGATACATTCGTAGCGCAGCTCTGCCGTACAGGAAATGTATGTCTGCATTTTCGGATTACGTAAGGTCTCCCATCGTAGACGTCAGAAATATTGCGAAGGGCTCCTTCCCCTACTTAAATGCATCATGTTGAACGGCGGCTAGACAGTTATTACCTCCTACCGGCTACGCAGCCAACCAGTATAACTTTATTTTGCTTTTCTTTTATTTCCCCTGTTTGGGCCTCAAAGCGCCACTTGCACCCATATATTCCTATACAATACATGATAGTTACAATGTCCTGTATCTCGTGTTGAAGTTTGTAATATGAATTCGGGACCACCTGTATATATAGTACTATGAAAGGCTTGTTCGTTTCTTTACAGAAAGGGTATTGTAGCCAAAAAAGACCGTTGTCTATCAAATTATATCAAATGAGTAAAAGCGATCTTGACGACAGATTTGGCAACAAAAATTCGATGCGAGCACAAAAATCCAGAATACCCTTAGATGGTTATTTGATGAGAAAACATGGAACCCTTTTGAATGCTCTTCCCACACTATACAAGGGCAAACAGGCTTTAATGTAAAAATTTGTAATTTTTGAGCATTGACTTTTTCTTAGTACTTTCCAGAAGCATGTGAAGACTTTTCTTTACCTTCTGCTCCTATAAAAGGCTCTTATAACTTTCTTTTTTTCCATTATTTTTAACAAACTAGCCTTTTTTTAGATTTTAAGATGCTTTAGTTGAGTGACACGAATCTTACATATATCTAATTTTTTGAAGCATGACGCACAGTTATAACTTGGTTAAGTATCACAATGTTTTAAGATCATTAATTTTGTTACATGACTCATATTAAAATGCTCAGCAGCTATATTTACCCTTAATTTAAGAGTTTTTAATTCCACAAATATAAATTTTAGAATCACTGACCATATGGTGTTATTAACTGAGCCATTCGGGGGTTCTAAGTCTTTCCATGTAAACATTTTCTTAATAACATAGGATCACCCAGATCTCTAAAAATTGACTTCATTTAGTATATAGCATTGACTTCATTTAGTATACAGCATTAACTTCATTTAGTATATAGCATTGACTTCATTTAGTATATAGCATTGACTTCATTTAGTATATAGCATTGACTTCATTTAGTATATAGCATTGACTTCATTTAGTATACAGCATTAACTTCATTTAGTATATAGCATTGACTTCATTTAGTATATAGCATTGACTTCATTTAGTACAAGTATATAGCATTGACTTCATTTAGTATACAGCATTAACTTCATTTAGTATATAGGATTGACTTCATTTAGTATATAGCATTGACTTCATTTAGTACAAGTATATAGCATTGACTTCATTTAGTATGTAGCATTGACTTCATTATGGTATATAGCATGTGTGTATGTGTTTATGATCATGGTGCCATTCGTTACATTCAGTTTCTAACTTGAAACTAGCGCCATAAATTTATATCCTCAGGACACAGTCCATGTTGAGAGCTGTCGTTTGAAGACAGAAGAGGAAAATAAACAGCCCAAAGGGCAGTTTTCATACTGTGTAGGTAAAATATCGGGGAGTCAGTTACAGACTTAGGCTTTTTCTATCACTTAACATTTTTACTCTGTTTTTGCTTTTAAGATCCAAAAGACGTGTGCCCATACATTCTTGGATATGTCCAATACACTGTAAATTTTGCGCTTGAACATCATATGTATTTTAGCTCATCAGAAATTTATGCAAGAGGAAACACAGGTGATCCTATCAGAGATCCTTCGATGCGCGTCAAGGAGTAGTTTTGTTTAAAAAATAAATAAAAATACTTCTAATTATCATATTTTCTCATGTCATATATCATTTTAAACAAAAATATTTGACCTCTTAGAAAATATTAAAAAAAGGAAAATCTATAATTTTTCAAAAGTTCATGTGCCAAGTTTCAAACGTACATGTGAATGCTTACACCCTTTGGTGTAAGACTCCCTTTTTCAAATTTTCACTATATCCGTAATGAAATATGGCTTAGTTGGGCTTTTTCCTACTTTAGATCCAAATGAGTTTAACTGTATTCATACTTGTAATTTTTCAGTCGCGAGACGCAAAGATCTGAGAATACCAAAAAATACTACTAGAATTCTTTCTAAAATTTATGGTTTTACAAAGGATTAATGCTCAGAAATAATCAAGACCTGAAATAACTTTAATTTAATGGAATTTTAACGGAAAAAGAACATTTTGAATTCTAAAAAAAATTAATGAATAAACTTTTTTATACCCGACATAAAAGATTAAATCTCTGTATATTTACAAACTCTTTTTTCTCAAAAGATATTGCTCCCAATATATACACATTGTTATAAAATGCAAAATAAATGGCGATAGAGAAATATTTCCATCGCCATTTTTGACAAATGGAAATGCCTGAGAAAACTCAAATTTTGCCACAACATAAAATTCAAACAACGTGACAATACTACACAAGAAATACGTAGAAATATTACTCGTAATAGCTGTATCACAAATTCTACTGCTTCCAAACAACGAAGAAGAGAGATAGGCAGTGAAATATAGTTCAAAATGAAACCGGGGAGAAAATAGATTGAATTTACAAGGAGCTACTTCTTTATTCTAGACGTCTAAATGATATAAAAAAAGTTTTGTTGGCATACGATATGCAGCACCACTTGTGGCACGTGAAGAAGAAATTCACGAATTCCAAAATGAAGAAATTTTAGCATGTTTTCCACTATGGACAAGTTTAATGGCAGAAAAAAGACTCGAGTGGGCGAACCACGCCAAGGATCCAATTTCGGAATGTATTAAAGCTACTTTTTTTACCCAGGATATATTTCTTTTCGGTGAAATTTAACTACAGCCAAGAATTCCATCCATTTTGCTCTTGTGGTCAACAAAAATCTTCAAAAAAGTATATGGAATCCAAAGATATCTTCCAAATGCATTCGGGATTTTAGAAGTCGGAAGTACGATATGTCGCTATGATTGAACTGAATCGCAAACATAAAAGGTAAAGTCTAGAATTTTTTTTAATATAAATTCAATTCAGTAAGTAAAGTCTTTGGTCCTACTTTGAAGGTACATTCGAATATTCGAATAAGCATAAAGAAATGCAAAACAAAAGTTCCGCGTCATTTGAATGCGCATTATTCTTATGCATTTCGAAATTTTACTTGTAAATATATTTTTCTTTTAGGTATACAGTGGTGGCAAAAAGTCCTGAACACACTCATTTTTTAGCGTAATTTTTGTGTTTGACATCATTTTTCGTTGTGAAATTATCGCACTATCTTAAATATTGTTATTGATTTTAATATATTTTTTCATACTGATTTCAAATCTGTTTGTAGATTTCTTCTAAAGTAAATAGTTTCATTGATATGTTGAAAAAACTTGACAAGAAAGCACAAGGTCACTGTAAGAATGAGTGAGTGTGTTTTCCAATCAGAGAACAGTAGCGATAAAGGGTTGAAATAAAAAGGTGAAACGTGGTTTATTGTATTGAATGCAGTTGTGTGCTTGTGGAAAATAGTATATTGAAAGCAATTTGAAGTGCGTTTGTGGAAAATATTGGAATTATGGCTAAATTTTCATATCTGCCTGAGAATAAAAGGTACAAAATAATACATTTGAAGGAAGAAGGTTATTCTATGTGCCAAATTGCTGCTAAAGTACCACGTGGCCTTTCTACTGTTGTGAGAACTTTGAAAAGATTTTCTGAAACAAATTTTATTGCGGATAGGGGGCGATCAGGAT
The DNA here is from genome assembly GCA_019973975.1 of Trichonephila clavata. Classification (NCBI taxonomy): domain Eukaryota; kingdom Metazoa; phylum Arthropoda; class Arachnida; order Araneae; family Nephilidae; genus Trichonephila; species Trichonephila clavata. The sequence continues at coordinate 14,603 of BMAO01033633.1, read as the reverse complement.
GTCCAAGAAAAACATCTTTACGTGAAGACAGGTTATTGCACAGAATTTCACTTTCAAATAGAAAGCTTAATTCCTCGCAAATTTTGAAACAATGGACTTTGACATCAAATGTGTGTGCCCAAGAACTGTTAGAGGAAGACTGCTGGAAATTGAGTTACGAGGCTGTAAAGCGCGCCCAAAACCATTACTGACTGAATTTCAACGCAAGAGGCGATTGACGTGGACAAGGGAACATTCATTATTTACTATTAAAGACTGGGAAAAGGTAATATATAGTGACGAGAGTCAGTTTTGTATTTCTGGCAACCAAAGTAGTGCCTATGTAAGACGACGCACTCATGAGGAATTCAGCCCTCAGTGTCTGAAGCCCACAGTAAAGTACCCAACAAAAGTGATGGTATGGGGTTGCATGTCTTCTCATGGTGTTGAAAGACTTCACATCATTAGCGGAACAGTGAAAGCCATGGATTACATTGAAATACTACAAAATAAATTGCTACCAACTGCGAGAGATCTTTTTGGGAATCAGTCATGGATTTTTCAGGACGATAACGCCCCTTGTCATCGTGCAAAGGTAATCCAGAAATGGTTGAAAGACCATACTGTGAATAGAATGAACTAGCCAGGACAGTCTCCCGACCTTAATCCGATAGAGAACTTATGGTTTAAAATTGGTTATAAAATTTCAAAGAAAAAGCCTTCAAACAAACGTGAATTAATTGAAGCTTTAATATTTTCCTTCAACCATATTGTCACGAAAGATCTTCTTTTGAAATTGGTGCATTCCATGCCAAAAAGATGTAGAGCCGTAATTACAGCAAACGGCTGGCCCATAAAATATTGATTTTCTAACATGTGACAACAATGTAATTTTCAAAATGCTTATTAAATATACTGTATTTGTCAATTTTCGTGTTATTTTTCTTTGCATATTATGTTATTCTATATTGTTTTATTCTGCACATATTTCACATTATTGTGTTCAGGCAGCTAACAAAAAATATTTTAGTCATTAAGAAACTAGCAGTAGATTTTCAAATCAGCATAAAAAAATACAATAAAATCAATAATAATATTTAAGATAGTGCGATAATTTCATAACGAAAAATAAAGTCAAACACAAAAATTACGCTAAAAAATGAGTGTGTTCAGGACTTTTTGCCACCACTGTATATTCCTATGCTTAAAATATTCCCATGACTTTAATTTTTGAAGGAACACATAGGAAAACGTAAATTACTGGAGCAAAAAATTTAAAATATTTTACTAGTGGGAAAATTTAAAGCTGTTCTAATATTGATATTTTAGTAAATAATTTAATTTTCCTATGAAGCAAAGTGATGTGTTTATTATTAAAATGACAATTATATATAAGAAACGAAAATTTACTATAAATTTCTTCATTTTGTTCGGGATTTATAAAAATACTTTTCTATCCCTATTCCATTTTCATGCAATGTGACTCTAATGTTATTATACGCGAAGACAGACAAGCCTCAGAAAATATTTAGCTGCCACGACATCTTTCATCTTTTTTCAATTCCTATTATTAGTTCACACTTTCAACATATATATATATATATATATATATATATATATATATTTCTTCTTAAAATTTTCAATGTTTAATAAAATACTTTTTATTCATCCACTCAAGTTCAAATACATTTTTAAATTTGTAGTGGACACTTGATGTTAATACAGTTTTTTCAAATATTAATTCATTATTTATTGAATAATTAGTAACAAACAAAAATAATAGTCCAAGACTATATATAGAAATAAAAATGGAAAATTACATGGAAAATTGCTTTCTATTTTGCCACTTAATGTTGTGATTCTGTATATGTTACCGTTAAAGTGTATAATTCAGTTATTTCATAGAATGATTAGGTATTTCATGAAATAACTAGACAGGTCAGTTAATACATATAATAGATAAAAAATTTCATAATTTACCTAGTTTTTCTAAGAAATTACTAATGATGGACCGTTAAAGCGAAAAATAAACAATTTTAAATTTATTTTATAAATTAATTGATGATAATTAAGCAGCTAAAATCTCTGAAAAAATAAATTTTATCCCTATTGTGGATACTTAATTGATAAGTAATAAGGAAAAGCAGATGTTAGCTTTTGAAATTGAGCTTTGATACAATTGCTTTTGAAATAATTTGTGCATGTCTTATACAATTTTTTTTTAAAAAAATTGTGTAGCAATTCATACAAAAACTTTTCATTAAATGAATACGAATTCCTTATTAAATAAATGAAAAATCTAAATATTTTTTTAAACTATGATGGGAAAAACTAACTCATCTTAATTTATTAATCTTAATAAAACTACGTTCATTTGTAATACTCTAAGAAATATTTTTAACACCCTTTTATAAGCTCACTTGTTATATAACGGAATATTTGAACTCAATTTTTACCCACTTTAAAAGGTCAGATTACTTCGAAATTTTGCTCCTTATCAGACGATGACAATCAATAATTTATAATTTATCCATTGTCTTCGGATCCTCCAGATTAACAATTTCCCATTTCCAAATCCCACCCCGCATCTGTCGACTAATTTCAAATCTCATTTATAGATTTGGCAACTAATTCCAGATTTGGCGACTAAAAGATTAATTTATAACTTAGTCCGATTAACTATAAAAGGGTGTTCTTCAGGTTGTCATATTCTGTACGGGACCGTTTCGGGTTTACCACAGAATACTAAACATGAATGCTCACTAGCTTTGTATGAGAGCTACGAGATTATGTTAAGTTGAAAAAACTAAGACTCATATTATTCCAAAAAACGATCATTCACGAGGTTAAAACAGAGACCTAAAATTAAATATTCTCATAATCTGTTCCAAACAAAATTAATGCACTTCAAAAACGTTAATTATATGAAATATTGTAATAAATTTTACAAGAACTGAAATAGTTGAATTGCCTGAAAAAAGGTTTTAATTTAAAACTTGCAAAAATCAATTCGGCTAATTTAAATATGACAATATATTACAGAAAATTCTTTAAATCTCGTTATCTGATGGATAGATGCCATGGTAAATATCGCTTTCAACCGAAACTACGCGCAGAGTAAACTGTTTATGTATCATAAGTTGAAATAAATTGAATTTTTAGAGAACCTAGGACTGGGGTACAAAAGTCCAAATACCCATTAACACGACAACATTGAACAAAAGACCTGAAAAATAATAGCCGCACTAAACGATAATCATAACATTCACATTACATTAATCATAATAACATTACGTGCCAACTACAACAATGGCATTACGTAACAATCGTAATAATCACATTACGCATTAATCATAATAATAACTATATCCATTAATCACACATAAAATTTATTTTTCAAATTTTTATGCTCCCCAACCAAACTAATGTAGATATATGATTAAAAGCATCTAATGCCTCCATAAAGAAATTGAATATTCTTTTATTATAAAAAAGATGCTATATGCGAAAATGAAGACTCAAATATCAAATTTAGCAGAGACAATGAACTTCTAAGACGAAAAATGTTTAATATCCCTTTAAGCCATTGGATCTTAAAAGAAAAAGGAATTTCCAAAAAGGATTATACTCCAACAAGTTAAACCTTGTCCTCATTTCAGAAAATAAGTCGCACTTTTTTTGGCTCCCTTGGCACATTTGGTAGTGAAAGAATTCCAAGTTTTCATCTTCAACTTGAAATTTCATCCATCTGGTTCTCGTAGTCAATAAAAGTCTGCAACAGGAGGATAAGGAATGCTAAAATATCCTCCGAATATATTTTGGTAGAATTCGGGTAAAAATAATGTATTATATTATATTCGTATCCCAGAAAGAAACTGCAGATAAAGTTTGAAGGACAAAAAGAGATTTCTGAAAACGGAAAAATAAGCTTGATACAATAAAAAAGTTTGTTCTATTTTTTTTTTTTTTTAGCTTTAAAGAACAAAAATTATTTTATCTATTTCTAATTTTTGCATTCCTTCCTTTATTTCCTGTAAAAACTGCTTTATTTTCATATTAAAAAAAGACAAAACTTTCATGTTTTTAAACTATTAAATGAGTAAGAATGAATTTTAAGAAAGTCTCATATATACTCAACGAAACTGAATTTATTGGATGCTTAATTTCGAAATCTTTAAAATTTTCTTTCGCGTTGCTTTTTTTCTGGGACTTCTGTTAGTAGGGCTTTTATATATTAAAAAATATAAAATTTACTATACCATTTTTTTCAGTAAATATAATTAAATATTCCTTCTAACTGCACAAGAACATTCCAATTCATACAAATATACTGAAAAATAATATATTCGTAGAAAAGTTCTTTTAGCTTTGAATCCTCTTTGTGTCAATACATTCGTCTATATATTTCAAAGTAAATCAAAATATTCAGTTTTACTTAAAACTTTTTTTATAAATGGAGTATTTTACAAATTTCTGCAATTTTTCTTTGTCGCACATATGAATATCTTCAACAATTAAGTTACAAAAAGAGGTTAATAATTTGTTGGAAAATGAAGAAAATTTTATAAAACTGAATAGAATTTACAATTTATATATAAACTATACTGTCCAAATTAATTGGAGCAAACATCTTTTTCTTGTTTTAGTTGATATGTGATTACCAGCGATGACTCGAACCGCTTCAAACCAATTATATTTTGTCTCGAAATAGTGTGAAGGATCGACATTTATACAAAAACATACTTATTTGATTGGTTTTAGTGTATGGGAAGCTCAATTATGAGCCTTTCAGTGTGACAGCTGGTCGTTATAATTTTGCATTCCGTGTAACCCTTGTTACTGTTGCTTGTTCAAAGATAGATATTACTCCGAAACGTTCTTAATGAACACACTTCTATGACTGTGAGAGATATAGCTAGTATAGCTGGTTTGGACAAACCAAATGTTTCAAGAATTTTAAGAACATTTCAGGTTTTCTGATCATCGTTTCCAAAAAAAAAACTGAAAATGTGAATGCAAATGGAAAACTACTCCAAGAACTAATAAAATTATAAGAAATAGAAAAATAAATCGAATAAAGACAATCACAGACCATTGGGATATGGTGTCGAAATGAGTATCTCTACTGTAAAGAGAATGCTTATGGAAGTTGACCGTAAAGCAACATGACCGAGGAAAAAACAATTTCTAGCTCAAAAAAATGATGAAAAAACATTAAGCATGGGCCAAAAAAATACCGATCGAGGACTTTTAACAACTGGAAGAGAAGATGATTTTCAGTCATGAAACATATTAAATGTTCAAGGATACAAATCAAGTATAGTTAAAAGAAATGATGGTGAAACTCCGCAACCAGATCATATCCAATGGACCGTAAAACACATTTCTAAGCAGATATTTTGGATTTTTTTTACAACAAATGGTACTGGAAGCTTTGTTCTTTTTAAAGACATGATTAATTTTGTCAAGTACATAGAAATGTTACGCAGTAGGTTACTCATTTAAGAAAACATTTGACGGATCATTTCAACACGCCTTGGCCCGTCATCACTCTTCGAAATTATTCCAAACTTTTAGGCGGGAAAATAAAATAAAAATGCTTAATTGGCTGGCAATTTAACAGAATTAAATCCAATTGAGAACTTATGGCATATTCTCAAGAATCATTTAGTTAAGATGAATTTCAGGACAACAAAAGCAATTATAAAAAGTGTTTTACAAGTGTGGTTCCCCAATGATTAAATCAAGAACAGGTGATCTACACTAAAGGAATCAATGTCAAAATATGTGAAAAAAATTGTTTCTGCTAAAGGAGGACATACTTCGTACTAATATAAGATATTTTTTAGCCTATATAAGGATGTAATGATTAAAAGCTAAGGATCATAAAAAAAAATTCCCAATTTGTCCCAATTAATTTGAACATTATAATACTCTTATTGTAAGTCATGACGTGAAATAAAAGAATGCTTCAAAAAATGCTTATAAAATAAAAAATCTTCAACTCAAAGTCAAAACCAATACAAAATTTTCAGCAACAGATATGATTTTTTTAAAAAAAAATTAGATACCCTTTAAATAAAATAGACAAGAAAAAAATAGTTTGATGATTATTTGAAAAAAAAATGTATTAACGAATTATAATTTATCCCATTTCTTAAAGAAAAAAATACCTTGGTATTTAAAGAGAAAAACACAGGTCTTTTTTAGGTAATTATGAAAGAAAATTACTTCCGTGGAGTTTTTCGGTGTTTCCGAGTTTATTTTCCTAACTTTAACACTAAGTATTCGCTTTTAAATACTACAAAAAATAGGCAGAACATGAAGCTCCATTATCTTCAAAGCTCCTGGATTTTTGAAACTTTCATTTTCCAAACTATCTACTTAAGTTAAAGGCCTTTACTTTTTCATCTTATTTAAGTATACTAACTCAACCAATTTATTTTAATATATGAAGAAATAAATAATTCTTGAAATTTTTTGCAACAAAGGAAATCAGTAAAAGATTAACATTTTATAAAATATCAAAATTCAAACCATCACAAAAAATTCCGAATAAAAGTTGTATAATAATTCAGTGCTTAAATACTTTCGTACTGCAATAGTTAAAATAATTTATTTTTAATGTGAAAAGTTTTAACAAATATAGCGGGCAGAGTCACAATTTTAAAGATATAATAATTGTGTTGTCTCAGTGTAAAATTAAATTAGGATTATTTATGTTAAATATATACATTTGTGAATAATTTTTGATGCTTAAGTGTTATATCGTAGACCAATTTTGTCAAAAAGCATCACAAAATAAAGCGATATGCAGCCTACAGTGAAAATCCATTTTCTTGAATCTGTTCAAAGCAACGATCTTATTTACGCATGCTTAAAAATATTTTTAAATAGGCTGTACTGTTCTAATACATGCAATATTCTTGAATGAGCATGCTTAAAAATAAAAGCACATTTTTTTATAATTAGCAATATTTTCACTTATTTTGTTAGGAATGATGATAAAAATTTAGGATGTTTTTTGCATGAGTTAGAACGTATTTGGTCTAATACACAAGTAGCCAAAGGACTAGGTTAGTAAAATGGCAAAAACAAGAAACATCGCAGTATCTGCATGCCAACATTAAAATTCGTACATATACGAACTTGTACAGCGTAGTCTGCATAAAGATACAGTTGTCACAATATTGAATGAAATTACACATTTCGGTCACTTCAATAATTTAGTTATTTTCTCTTTTGTTTATTTCAAGTGAATAAATTTGTTTTAAAATATAAGTTGATTATTTATAACTTTCTCCAAGTTATTTATCGACAACAGCATTTGGCGACATTTCTTGATTTGGCTAAACCTTAAGATATCCGACTACGTTCGGAACGGTGATTTTGTATAACCGTGCAAAAGAATAGTTTTTTTAATATTTAGTGTCACTTAGAATACACGTAAAAATTGTTTTGAAAATATTAATACAACAAAAAATTATTTAACTGCAATATTTTGGCAAAAAATGAACATAGAATTACCTACTTCCAAATCATTCTCTTTTTACAAAAAATGCTTCTATAATAATATTTTGCTTTTTATAACTCAGAGCCTAATTTAGGATTTTTGATATATATATATATAACTTAGAAGTGGATTTATCTATATTTTAATACATAAAAGGTGGAAAATGTTAACAGGTGAACACCGATTATTATTTCAATTGGTAGTAATGCTGCAAATAATGGGAATTTTTCAAAAATACAAGTTCAGGCTCTCTGGAGATGCCTTAGCTATGTATTAGTAAAATATTCTTATAGAAGAATCTTCTATAAGAGGAGAATGTTTTGAAAATAAATTATTCTATGTTCATTTTTTGCCAAAATATTGCATTTAAATCATTTTTTATAGCAATAATATTCTTAAAACAATTTTATACGTGTATTCTAATCTGAGTGACACTAAATATTTAAAAAATATTCGTTTGTATGCTTTTGTAAAATCACGATCCACAACGTAGTCGGATACCTTAAAGGGAGGAGGTAGAAAACTACCACAGTTTCACAGTTTGCAGCATAATATGGTGCATAAGTAAATGACAAGATGGTAACCGAGATGTTCCTAAAGCTAAAGACCCTTTTTTTGTTTTGTGGTTGCAGATCTTCTCGTATTACTGTGATGAGTTACATAACAAATACAATTATAAAAACAAAATTTTATAATGTTTTCAGGTTTTTAGTTGTGATTGCAAATAAATCTAAAGAGCTTATATTGTGTAAAGCTGTATAAAGATAAATACTACTTGAAAAATTTATTACGGGGGATGATGAGAAAAAAAGGCTACAAACCACATCATTTGAAAACTACATATTGAGAGAAATTTTGTTTCCCCAGAGTTTAGACAAATGGCTCTACTTGTTATACAGCTGGTTTACGGGTAGGTAGTGAAGGTTCTCAGATGGTTCAGGACGATTGAAATGGCAAGACGCTTAGGAAATCGGTTTCATTTGGAAGTGCGAGCTGTGATTCGATTTTTATGGGCAAAAAATGTGTCCACATCTGCCATTCATAGTCGTATCGTGAAAGTTTATGGTAAAGAAGCAATAAGCAGACAGCATGTAGTGAAATGTTGTCAATCTTTTCAATCAGACAGACAGAATGTCTAAAAACGAAATCTGGCAGGGAGTGGCCGGTCAAGTTCTACAACAACAGAAATCAACACGGCACGAATTGAAGAAATGATTCAAAATGATCGACGTGTCTCTGACTGAGCTATAGCAGTGTGCAGCATATAGTTTCTGATGTGCTGCGATATTCCAAGACAGTGCTGTGAAAACATCCGCCAAGATCTGACTCAATGGACGGGGACCTGATTTCTACCAAGACGGGTTAAACAAGTTGGTTCTGCTTTCTGATAAATGCCTAAATATACTTGTTGATTATGTCGAAATGTGATAGGCACTTATGCCTCCTAATTACCTTTTGTATTTTCTGTCTATTGTTAATAAATATTTCTTTATTCAAATTGTATTATTTTTTTCTGATCACCTCTCGTGTTAATGTCCAGAGATATTCACACTTCCCTCTTCTATATATCAACTTCCAAAAATTTATAAATCTCCTCATTTTAATTCGAAATTCTTTTTACCTAAAATATTGCCACCGATCCAAATATAAAATAAATGATGGACAAAATATTTTTGTCACCACTCGTGACAAATCGAATTCTTAAAAGAAAAACAACCTAAATTCCCTCAAAAACATGAATACTCAACACGACAGCACTCCACAAGAAAAAAAATCTACAAAGAAATATTATTCTTAGTATCCACATTACGAATTCTAATGCTTCCCAAAACGACATTCAATGATATATAGTTCAAAATAAGAAATTCGGAAAAAGAATCTGAATCTATAAAAAGCTATTTCTGTGTGCTGCGTACATTTTTGATACAGCAAAAGGATGAGTAAGAGTGTGATATGCAGCCATAGACGTCGAACTAAGAGAGGAAAACGTCAATTTTAAAAAAAGAAGGAATTCGTAACATATTCTCCCGACACCGACAGGTTTCAATGTGAGGAAATTTTTTAAAAAAAGAAATGCTAGACTTCAAACCCAATTTTAGAGTTAAAAATTGAAAAATTGCCATGGGATATATCTTAGGAGGATAATTCTAAATTTTCAACTTTTAACTTGAAATTTTATCCATCTTTCTCTTGAGGTCAGCTAGAACTACAAGAGATGTATATGGAGAATTCTAGATAGTACTGTAAAATAAATCTCTAAAACGTAATGGCAACCGAAAATAAATAGAACTACTGGCATCAGATACACAAACCAGAAATGGACTACAATTTTTTTCTGCTTACCACTAAAAGAATTTGCTTTGGTAGCAGAAGAAAAGACTGATCATTTTGAACTTAATTACTTCCTAAAATAGAAGACATACAATCACCTAATAGTTGATTCAGTTAAAACTAATGTCTTTGATTGGGGTCACTTATATTTAAAATAATTTTTTCATTCGAAATTTATTTGAAATTTTATGGATGTACTATTTGTATTTCTATAAATTATGAAACACTACACCCCTTCCAAAAAGTTGCAGTTGATTATTTGGGCACACAAATCTGCAAATTTTTTACAAATGGTAAAGAAAAAGGAAGAACCCTTTGACAACAAATCAAAATCAACTCACGATACTCGGAATCTACCAAAAACATTAGTTTTTGATGTCTTATAGACGCATTATCAGGAAAAAAATATTTATGCCATCTTTTTTTCGAGTTTGATATAACATTATTTACAGCAATTTCATAAGATTGAAAGTTATACTCGGATATACATAAATTTAGAGTTATACTATTTAGGTCGTGCTATAAAGCTGCACGAGGGCTATTGGCGACGGACATCGTAATGTTTAACCATGGACATGGCTCTGGTACCTCCTCTTCTAACTTTCACCCTAGTCTAACGGGAAAATGTCTGAGCCTTGACAAATTTAGCGTGCATTGATCCCCTCTGCATGCTCGAATTCACCATACTCGAATTCAGGACACACCTACCACGAGTCCATTACCTTGACCACTAGGCGCAGCGCTTCGAATATGCATAAAGACAAACGCTAAAGAAAAATATATTGCTTGCTTGATTTCAAATTTCTCCAGTAAGCAACACCCTTACAGTTAGTCTTAACTATTCTGATTAAAAAATCTTTGAATATTAAATATTTATATACCACAACGAAAGCTCCACTAAACTTTAATCTCAAGAAACTTGCAGAAACATTTAGCCGTAAAAATCTACTGTTTTCAATACATCAATATGATAAGAAAAAACCTTAATACTCGGAAAGAATTTGAAAAAGAAAAACGCAAATATTAACCACTTTATGTTAACTCAAAGAAAGGTACATGAAAAATAAAAATGTGCCCTGTGTAAACTCCAACAAAGGATAGGTTCAATGATCCAACTATTATTCAGGAAGAAAAAATAAACCTCTCACTAAATTAAACAAAAGAAAACGTTTATTTTGTGGGTTTTCCCCCTTTATTTTCTTAATTTTTACACCAAATCTACATCAAAAAATATTTTTAAAAAATAAAATATTTTTGCATTGTAAAGTCTCCGTATAAAAACTAAAAGTAATTTTAATTCTCATACGTTCTACTCAATCAAAAGTATTTTTAGTTACTTTTTCAGCTGCCACTACTTTATCTAATTTTTTTCTTATGATTCTAATTCTAAAACAAAATTAAAAAATTTAATCATTGCTTCTTTGTGTTACTTATCTTGTTTCGTAATTTTTTAGCAATAGAGAATGAATGGAAAAGATTTTTCCTGTATAAAAAGCAAAGTAATCAAAAAGACATGCGCATTTACTTTAAAATTTAAGTTTAAATGCTTCTGTATTCTTTATATTAAATGTGCGTTTTTATGAAGAAACACAGCGTGAATAAGCAATCCATTGTAAAGCAAAGTTATTTATGTTTTAAAGAAAATATAACACAGTTTTAAAAAAAAATTAACAGATATTTTTAAAAGAAAACTCTCCACAGAGTGGAGAAAGCGACTGTTTTTAATAAAATGAAGCATGTAAATAATTCATAAAAAACCATGAAATGATTAAAAATATGAGGCCGTAGGACTTACCGATGACCAGATGAAAATCAGTGGCCGGAAAATCCTCGGGCAACAATGTATGCTTGTTTGCTTTTGTTATAAAAAATAACAAAGATTCCTATCAACTTTTACGATATATTCTACAAAGTATTCCTAGATTATATTGCTCTCAGGTCTTCAACAGTCTGGAGTGCACGAAACTGCACTTTTTTATTAAATCATTGTTTATTAACACCGCACTGTGAAACAACACATGCGATGGACCCCGTAATTTTAAAACAATCACAAATGACGAGATCAAAAATTGAACTGGCAATCCACATTCCAAACTTGCAACTGCTGTAGCATGAAAACGTTGGGCTTTGACAAACTTAGCGTGTATTAGCTCGTCAATTCGCTCGAATTTAGGGGCATCAGGACTCACACCTAAGACTCAACAGAAATAACACCGGATATGAGTTCACCAGCATGACGACTCTGCTACGATGGCTGAAATTGGTGGCGTACTGTAGCTCATACATACTCCATTAATAAAAGACCTGGTGAGATTCTGTTGGCCAAGTATGAGGAGCATAGAGACAATCCAGATGAATAAGATTTATACAAGACCTGGCGACATATTGTTGGAAAACGTCCTCAATATGACATATAATGATGGGCAACACAACGGGCTGAAGGATGTCATCAACATATTGTTGAGTTATTAATGTTGTACGTAAGATGACTTTAAGGAACTAGCTGTTACAAAAGATAACATGTCCCGTCTCAATTAAATTGATTATGATGAATAATTTGGGCTGTAAAAATAAATTATTTATTATATAATTCAATAGAGTTTTACGAAAAGAGTATTAATAATATACACACACATTTTGTCAGATTTTTCAATTGAGCTCTTCAATAAACTTAATAACTTTTAAATCAGAGAATTGTTGATTATATATATAAAATTTATAATTTTAAATAATATCTTCCAAATGACTTTAATTTAGGTAAAGTTTTTTATCTGCAAGGAACTCTTTTGGAAATTCATAATTTTAAGCAACTTTGGATCTTGTGTATACATGGAGGAAATAAGATTCAATTTAGATTTTATTTCATTATTATATCACATAATGAAAAAAAATGGTGAAGTGACAAGAATTTATTAGTAGGAAGAGGATACGTAACCATGCTGTGCGAAACTCTCATTCATAAGCACAAGTAAGTATATCCTGTAAATAACTGCTATGAATGTATCTGCAATCTAAAGGAAAGGTAAAGGAAGAAAAGATACATATTAGTCAAAAATAAGGAAAGTTCGCTACGGCAATTCGGAGGAGTGCACTCCATGTTTAAAGACAGTTGTAAGACCCGGGAAAGAGAGACGATTCTTTCACTCGGCACGTTTGTTGTTTCCTATCCTCGAACGATCTGAAACATGTCAGATCAGCTGCAGAAGGTTGTTGACCATCAAAGAATCTATAATAATAAGGGGATCGGATGTTAGACCCCTTAGAAAGTTCAATATGGGATCCGGGTTCAGAATGGGATCCGGAGAAGCTGGATAGTAACAGCATTTCTTATAAGTGGGATGGATTTTTCTGCATCATAGGAAAGACATTTCAAATGGCTATTTGTCAGCCTAGCCAGAGCAATCTGGGAGCGATGGTCGCATTTTATTTCCAGCAGAAAGCCAGGGGATGTTCCTATTAACCATGGGTGCGTAGGTGGAATACGCCATATTAAATTGAGTTTAGATTTTGCATTGGAGTACAGTTCTTGATAAATGAGCGAAGTGCCAGAAGCCATTTTATTCTCACTGGCCCTCTTTGGCCAATCTATCAGCGATCTCGATACTTCTAATGTTAATATGGGATGGTATCCATTGTAGAGGTGGACATCGTTGGTCTGAAAGATCTTCATCAGTTTGAGCAGAATATTGCATTTACTAAAAGTGGCAAGTTCCAAGTAGAGTAGTCTGTTGGAAATTCACCAAAATATTTCGAACCACAATCCAATGACAAAGACGAAAATACAGTTGACCTCTCGTTCAGCTATCCACATAGTCTGCTGAAATCTGTTGTCCCCATAGAAATTTTGAAACTTTGAATTATGACTTTTAATTTCACATCAGAGTTATTTGTCGTAAACGACTCTAATCTTTCACTCCAGGACTCTCAACGGGCTATTTTAAATGATCCACATAAGCCTCAAAGAAAGGACTGAAAAACAACATTCAAAAACAAACATACAAAACACAAGAAACTTTATAAATTTTGTTTTATTAACTCTTATAAATGTTAGAAAGTTTTCTTTTTTACTATGTGTCAGGTAATAGAATATAATTCAAAGAAACAATAGCATAACAAAAAAATGGCTGTTACATTCAGTAACAAACATAAAAAAAAAAGAAAAAGAGCTTGAAGTTATTCTTGTGGAAAGGTATTACTTTGTCCTAGAAGTAAATATTTCTGTTTTGTTGGTGAACAGCAATTCTTGATCGCGTAAATATTTTTGCTCTAATGTGAAGATATTGCTTTGCGTAGGTGTAATATTTTGGCGATTATATTTCTAGAAAGGATAAATACTTTTTGTTCGACAGAGATTCATTTGTGTGTTAAAAGTGTTTAAATATTTGCAGGTTAAATTGCTGCTATTGATTCACACAATTTAAAATTTTTACAAAAAAAAACTTTAAAATCTGGGCATATACACCAAAAATAAGTTCAATGAAATGCTGATCTAACATTTTAATATAAAATGTTTACACATGTTTAAAAGATCCATTTAAATCTTTTATAAAATCTAATAATATTTCAAATTGCTGATTCAGAAAATGCCGTTTTTGTATGGTTTCTTCAGATGGATTTTGATAACTATCAGTTAATTCCTACTTTATATTTTTAAAAAAAATTTTAACTTAATAACCCTTTTTCCTTAGTGATTCGACAGCCCTGGCCTTCTCAAGAAGCCTTTTCCAGGACAGCCTTTTTTCTGCTAGTGTTTTCCAATTTTTAATTCATAAAACTAGAT